>JARHVA010004387.1:1192500-1485000 GCA_037957365.1 Torreya grandis
TAAGGAAAGTGTAAGACATCCATGAAGCAGACATATTTACACATAAAAACCAATTAAGAATTAATATAACTATTTATTTATAATATTTTTGACCCCTTTTCAAAATATTACATAGACATGTATATAAAATGGTAATGGGACTCATCTCTTAGTAGCATAGGTTCCCACCCTATGCCATCATGACATGAAATTGTTATAATATAATTACAATAAAATAGTCCAAATCTTAAAATAAGAGGAACAAAATTCATAGAAACCACTAAGAGAAGATAAAGAGAAGGTTATAAGGGGACCACATCCCAATTACATGAGACAACTCCTTTATTGATAGTAAAACTACCATCGAGTTTAATTCCTAATCCAATTTACCCAATTTCATGGGAGGCTCTCAAAATATCACCTTAGCTTGGGTAAGTAGCTACTCATGGACCTAGATTGGGGTCTCTAGGGAAACCTTTACCTTAGACATTTGGTTGATGCTAGTCGTCAATTGGGTTGCCAATTTGATAATTGATTTGGCCATAGCCTATTGGGTTTTTCCATTTTTTTCTCCATGACCTAGTTAAATTGAGCCAAGTATACCTTGAATTCTTCTTTTTCTAGTAGCTTGACATCTAGGTGGAATATAATAGTGATGTTGACCTCTTTGAAATAGGTCAACATCTATTCTCTACTAATTTTTAAAGGCTTGATTACTATATGCACAAAATTTATCCACTCCTTAATTAAGTTCCTCATGTTATCAACATAAGTATAATATAGGTTTATGTCTACCAAATGCATAAGCTTAAAATTTTAGAACATGCCTTTGTGAAACACCATAAAGATCCTATTTCACCTATTTTATATGCAATCAATCCTCTCCAAGTATGCTTGAATGAATTATAGGTTTTTCTTATCATAGTCAAGGTTTTTGTCACCTTTCTAATATTTATAAACAACTACATAAGGGTTTCCTCAACTCAACCAATTAGGTTTATTGGGAAAGTGATCCTCACTTATGATTCAAGTACTCTAACTTGATCATGAATGTCTTTCATGAGATTGTTCATCAACTCATTAGTGGCTAAGAGCATTGATACAGGGTCTTCAACCAATTTCTCCTCCTCACTAGGCATCCTCACTTTGGTGAGTGAGAATAGATCATGTTTAGACATAAAAAACATTAGGTATCCTTCCTACGTAAATATATACATAATAACCCTCTTTATACTCACTATTTTTTTTATAAAATTTATATTAGACCTCTAGATTATCATGATATACCATTATTGGTCTTTATGCCTCATAATGTGTTAGGTATCTAACCTTGTTTTAGCATGTGGTAACTCCCAAGGTATTGCAAGAGGAAAAAGGAGGGATGGTAAAGGAAAATATAAATTGTAGAGGCTTGGGTGGTAGAGGAATGGATGAAGTAGAAGGAATAAAGGAAGAAATAAGTGGAGGAGGAGGCATGGGAGTGAAAGGGTGCATGAAGAATGGAGATCCCCATGGGAATAATTAGGCATGCCATTGGTCAAGGGTCATATTGACATATGGCCTGATGGCACCTAGAATTAGGGTGTTTAATAAAATTGAATAAATTATCTAGTTAAATCTAAATCCATGAAGTCTTAGGGTGATATCAAAGGAGGGCTGGGGAACAATGGGAGGATCAAGTTGGATAGAAGGTAGAGAGGGAGATAGCCTCTAAATTTTCTTGGATTTCATGGCTAGATGATCTAGAGCCATTATCATGGTTGGAGGATTTATTTTGGTAGATAGAACCTAAGTTGGGGGGACTGTAAAAGCTACTTTCTTCCTCTTTTGAGACATTCAACTAAGACTAGCCTATACTATGATAGTCTAAAGAGACATTGTGGATTTTTTTATTAGATCAATTTATACTTATAGATGAGTAATTTTGGGTTTACAAAGATAGAAACCACTTGGATCGTGTATACTAGTGCACTTGTAATTTAATTGGACATTAGGGTAGTTGATGTGGGGACATTGCGAAACATCTAAGGGAGAGGAATAGTGACCAATTTTTTTGACATATAAAACTATTTAGAACCTCTGGTTTGTAGGATATATCACTGAAAAGTTATTTTTGGCCTTAAAAACACCTAAATGTTACCCAAAATACAATCTCAAGCTCAACATGCCAACTTAAGACACTCACACCTGTATATACACTAAACATGGTAACCCAAGGATCTATGGATGGTTAAAGGAGGTCCCTAACTTTGATTTTGTGGAATTTTTTGGTAGTTGGATGTCAAGATTTTATGAACAATCTTTAAGAGTAAAAACCATCTAAAACCATCCTAAACCCTTGGTTTTGACCTAATGGATAAGATAAGAAATAAGATGCATCTAGATGAGGTAGTTTTTCTTGGAAAGTGCTTGAAACTTGTGAAAGACTCCCTCAGTGTCCTTCCCATTAGATTGGTCTATACCCTACTTGTATAGATAGGGTACTATTTATAATTTTAACCTCATGAGTCAAATTATCACCCTATCATTCAAAAAATTTCTAGTTATACTAGTTTGTCTCGATGACCAATATGTTAGTATTGAAAATTCATTAAAGTGATCATTTGAAGACTTGATTAATAGTTCTTAATCTCATTTAGGTGAGTTAAGGTTTGTTAATCCTTTTATGTTATTATGAAATGTTGGAATACACATTAATAAGATTCAAAAATGAAGGGTGATAGTCCCCAACTCAATTAAAATAATAAAAACACCACCTACAACTATCATAATGATAGGGACTAGTTTGTAAGAAGGTTGTAGTTCTAAGTTGATAGTGGAGTGAAGTTTCAAGATAGTATTAAGGTTATATAATATTCATGAATAATAATAAGAAATAATTAGGACCTTGAAAAACATTCTATATTCTATGGCAACCCCTTATTTGTCCTCAATCCTTACAAGGAGTAATATACACCTACAAGTTGCCCTAATGATAACAGACCTCAAGTTGAGGAGAAATGGTAGATGGAGTTTCTTAAAGAATAAAATAGTGAAGTAAGATCCATGAGGAGTCTAAAAATATACTTCTAAGAGGAAATAAAGTTTTTTAAGGGAATTTACCTTGTGTCATACTTGTAAGGACTATCATAGTTTGTACAACAGAGTTTTGAAGCTCATTATGACTAATTTTTGAGGTGATAATTGAGTTTTGATCTTAGGATAGTATGTATGGTTGATTAAGTAGAGATTATGAAGGTTATCAAGGTAAATTCAGTTTTAAAGAAATATCAAAACACCTATAACCCTTCCCATAGCCAAGTGTAAAATGCAATGCATACGTAAAACCAATGCAAGAGGGTAATAATAATGTCAATGAAAATAGGCCTTAATACACTATTGTAAGAATTTATCAAGTTAGAAACATGACCAAAACATAGAGGGATGAAAAATTTCCTATTTTTTCATGTCATGAAAATCTCAACAAACACTTTTAGCCACTTATCATTAACTATGTGTTGGATTATATGGTGAGTAATGAAGGCAAGGGTAAAAGGTAGGAAATAAAGTTAGAAGTGTTGTTAGATAAATAGAGTTAAATAAGAATTTTTTAGGACATTAAAAAATTTAAGGTTCTTGAAGAAATTATTTATTATAATATTTTAGCCCTAAAATTCCTTAAATAACAACCTACAACCATCTTTTGGCCTAGATAGTTAAACACTCAATCTTGAAGTTGAGGATGGTTGATGAGAGAATGAGGTCTATGAACACCTTATCAAGGTGAAAATGACATATAAATAGCACATATATCACATCATTATTTATAATATTATGTTGAATAAACCTCACTAGCTAAAGTTCCACCCAACCCCATTACCTTACAGTCGAGTTACTATTCTGTGTTATTTTTGATCATATGAATAAGATGAATGCATATGACTAAATGAAAATTGAGAGGAAGGATGAGGTGATAGGAATACTTAATAATAATTCATGGGAATGGTATATGGTGATGTAGGTTTTCATTGCTCATTAATCTTAACACATAATCATGAAGTTAGAAAAAAGACTTAGATTAGTTTGATTTCTTAATATGACATTGGGGTGTATAAGGAGTGACTCTTATGCTTAGAGTTTTTATTGATCATAAGGTCTTATTACAATGTTTATAATATAAATAAATACAAGAGTAAATCCAATAGGTTTATGGGAGCCTAAAGTATCACCACAAGTACATATTCCAAAGCCCTTAGACATCCACCTACAACCAAGGTAGGATGTGGACTCAATTTTGATAAACATGTGAAGTGTGAGAAGTTGGAATTAAAGTAAATAAGGAGGATGAGAACTAGGAAGAGACCTAAATAAGTTTATTAATTAGGAATATGGTAAGTATATCTCATTGGTCCATGGACTAAAACATAGTCATGTGATCAATTCAAAAGTTAAGAAGCTTGTAAGACCACCTACAAGACTAGTAAAGTAAGAAATGCTTAGGAGACCTAGAGGGTCATTCAATGACCATTTAATCTCACCAATATATTATGGGGTCATTTTTAATGATAATGGATCTCACATATCTATTATTAAGTGATTTTTATAGGCAAAAGGGGAAAAATACAAAGCTAGGGTCAAATTAGGCTTGGGAACCAAGAACCCTAGGCATACGAAATATAGTTATAAGAGGAATTAAAGGGTATGATTATTGAATAAGATCATTGAAGATGATGTTAAAATGTGTTTTAGACCTTATGGAATCACTGTAGATCAAATCTAATGTTTTATAAGTCATTTATAACATGTTTTCTCTGTTAGGCCTCACAAAGTACAAGTTTTCTACCCATGGAGCTCCTTCTTATGCTCAAAAATTTCATGATGATTTACATGGGAAATAAATATAATATGATATTTTATAAGGGTCCCCATACCACAAATTCTTGGCATTATTTTTCAGGTTAGGGGCCTGTACTTTATGAATTATCATTAATAAGTTTAGGTACCCATAGGCTGCCTTAAAAACTAGTTTGTAGAGATGGACTTGGAAACCACCATAAATTCAACCATTTTATCTTTAAACCTACTATAGGTTGTAGTATAGTCTTAGAGGATCATTCATATGTATTTTTTTTTTGTACCTTCACTTGTATAAAATGATACAAAATTATACTTTTTCATGAATTTGAGCTAAATTAGGGGTTCTAAAGAGTGTGAAATTATTCCAATCAATGGGGAAAGTATTTAAAGACTTTTTTTTACCTATAAAAGTTTAAAAAATTAGAGAAAATACACCTTTTACTTCTATGCCATATTGGAAATGAGATTTTCAAGGAGGCTAAAGACTAGAACATTGAATAAATACTTCATATAAGATTTTCCAAGTATAATATACACTATCGATGAAAAATATGAATATATAACAAGTCATATTTTATTGGAGGAAGTTTTAAAATGTGGAAAAGGTCTTAAATACTCCAAAAATTCCTTCTCCCCTTCCAATGCCTAATCTTGTTGAAGGAGTCAAACTTTCACTTGAAGGATTCTAAAAATCCATGAATCATGGAAGGACCTCATAAATATACTATAATAATGTGTAAATGAATATATAAGGATTACTTAAAGTCTTATTTTTAATTGGGAAGACCAATTCTTCAACAAAGACACATGACCTAGTGTCTAGGGGCTATAACAAGGATTTAAGAACTCTCTAAGTGGTCAAGGCTTGACCAATAATTATGAACATGTTACAAAGCCTAATTTTTTTTTAATTTCTCTCTTCCACTCAAAAATAAGTAATATTAATGTTTTAAATGGTTGAAGAAGTTTTACATAACACTTATGAAGGAAGAAGACTAAGATTAAAAACCCCTATTTTGGGGTTGATTTATCTCCAAACACTTATTTTTTCTATTTGAAATAATTTTATAGAATGTAATTCATCACTCTTTTTTTTGTGATAAAAGGATGCAAAAAATTTTACTTGCCTTTTTAGATAAATAAGAAGCTCTTGTTCCTCCATTTTCATGTTTTTTGAGTGAAGTGTATGTGTTTGCCATTAATATAACCTAGTGAAGCATTTGTTTTTTTATGTTATTATCTAGTTATTTTACCTTCATAAAATATATTTGATGATATACAATTTATATTAAGTTTCTATATCAACTTTAGTTCAAGCATTGGATGTGAGTTTAGTTACTTTACATTATTTCCTCACATAAACTGAGTTTATCAAGTCCTTTTGAAACACATTTGTAGTAGTCATCCTTGATTTTAGATAATTTTTTAAAGTTCCTCCCTTTCATAAGAGTATTAATTAAAAGAATAATTGGTCATAAAACATTGGTTTATCACCTTCATTTCTAGTTTCACTTTCAATTCCATTACAAACAGTGTTTTTTTTACCCTTTCTATTGCCAGAATCAATAGATAGTAGGTTTAAGAGTAAGTTTTATCACTTGGATTTTCACCCATTGAGGATATTTATATCTCTCCTAATACAAGTGGAATAATAGAGACATATCTCTTGCTGTGGGTAATAATTTGTTGAGATGAATCTTTAGAAGGGCTAGTTCCCTTGATGCATTCCTTGAAGTACTTTCTTGCATATCAATTTTTGATGAAAAGGGTTGAGAAAATAAATAATAAAGATAAAACAATTTGATGCAATAATATTTAATTTCCTCTTATGAAATAAAATTATACTACTTAGAGCTAAACAAGGCTTCTTTCACACAAAACTCACAATTCAAGTTACATTGTCACATTAGTGTTTCATAAGCTAGGTTCAAGAAGGTATTTGATATTTAAGAGATAAATGAATGATTAATTGAGATAATAAAATCATATATAACTTGTAATACACTCTTACACTTTAAAATAACACTAAAAAAGACTTGTAACAATCCCTCTTCTACATACTTGGTGAACAATCAAAGATAACATGTTAGAAAAGATCATCTTCCACTAGACAAGACCAATAAGATTGAAATAACACCAAATTTTATATAATGAAAGTAGGAAAAATAAATTTTTTATTTCTTCAAGATTCATTCAGTTACAATTTTTTCTAGGGTTTCACCATCAGCCAATGGAGGCTGCTAAAAAGAACCAAAAGAGTCAATATTTATAGTTTTTAGGAGAGAAGAAAGACAAGGGAAGTCAAAATGTCACTTGGACACTTGTAAATATGGTAAAATGGGTTAAAATTTCATGATAAAGAGACATGGGATTAAAAATGCAATGTTAGGAGGTAAAAATGTCCATATAAGTCATGAAATTTATGAAAAATGGCATGAAACTTCTAGTTTTAGCTCAAAAAACTTCTTCATAATTTTAACCTATTTTGAAATCCCACCAATAGATAAGGATAGGTATTATTATTGGGATAAGAGTTAATGACTTTATGCATGTATCTCTAAGCATTGGTTGCATTCCTACTCATCTGTAAACTCTTGGAAGGAAGCCATCACTATCTATAGTCTTAAAAATTATCTTTTCAATTACCCTTCATAGTTGGCCTCACAAATGCATTTATTTTCCCATGAAAATACATTTAAATGAGTGAATGAAACCTATGAATACACTCCATGGACTTAGAGGCATTAGGCATTCTTTAAAAAGGCTCACACTCAGAGTTTTCACCTTTCTCACCCTTGAGTCCACTATGCTAGTTTTGAATGGCTAAAAGGAGAACTCTAGTTTGGAAACTTAGGAGTTTTTTCCTAGAATAAAATGGAAATAGGGAGTTATTATAATTCTTAATACTTCACTCAAACTTGATTTCATCTTTAGATCCTCTATAAAACTTGCAAAATATATAAAATGGTGAGAAAACTCTATTTTTCATGTTGTCTGTACAATTCTGTACAGTACATATTAGTTTTGGATATACTATGGGATTCCTCTCCATGATATAATATCTTTCATTGCAAACTATGTCATTTGGATAGCTCCTAAGGCTTATTTTCTCCATTAGGTCTTGGTTTAGGGTTTAGTAGGGTTTTGAGTAGTTTTTGGTCTTAAGCTTGGTTCATAAAACTCAAACATTGAACCTACCTTAAAATTACACAAAATTGATGAAAAGGGACCATAATAACCTTTATTAATCCCTTTTTCTCCCATGAAAAACCTTGGAAAATCTCTGAGCATTTGAACACACCTATTTCAGCTTGATTCTACACCTTCTTCATGTTTGAGCTCTTTTTGGGATAGAATTAGATTTCTAGTGGGTTATTCTGCATAATATGAGTTAAATAATTTGTATATCCACCTCATAAACATTCCTTAATCATCTAGATAGCATTCCAAGAGCTGGAAATGAAGATGGACTACCATTTGGCACTAGACCTCCTCAAATCCTAACAAGCATAGCATGCATTCTATTGGTTTGAGATACTTGGACTAGTATCTCATATTTAGGTTGATGTATTATGAATATTAAAACTTAATTTTAGCTTACCAATCCACTATATAGTCTTCCAATCACCCTAATTCATCCTCTTTTCTCATTTGCCAACTAGGCCTAGTGAAAACATTCCTATTTGGACTGTGTACATGAGCAATTAGTCACCCTGAGGAGTTTGAGATTGATCTAGTGCTTCCATGTAATAAATTTAATTTTAATATAACTTATAATATGTTTCTATGATGTTCAAAAATATCTATGACAAAAAAATTTCTCAATTTACCCTCATTAGCTCACTTTGCCAAAGTCTGATTTTCCTAGATTAGCTAACCTCTAAGATAAAATAGAGAGGTATATCCCTCATCCCCATGTAAAATTTAATATTTTTTTGAGATTTTCCAAGTTTTAATGATAATTTTTAATATAGGGTTTTTATTAATTCCATGTTTTAGGTTTTCAACCATCTTTAAATACCCAAAAAAGGCCTAAAAAAATCTTGTTTTCCTAAATTTTCATCAAACACTCCTAAAAGTGGCCTCTCTAAGATAAAATATTACATCTAGGTTGATATAACATGTTATTCATATACATTTAATTCTATTTGATATTTGGGTTCATCTAAAAACATTCCCTTAGGTTCTTCATATTCACCTATTGGACCAAGAGGTTTCTTAACTCATTGTATGGACTGATGGCTTTTCCCAAATAATGAAAAGTGGTTGATCATATTGGAGGGGTCTTGAAGTGTGTAAACCATTAATTTAATATATCATGAACCATCTAAAATTTATTTCAAACCTGCTTTCTCTCTTTTCATGATAGACTCCTACCTTCACTAAGAGTGCACACTCAGCGAGTAGGTGTATGTAAGGCCTTAGGAGGTCTATGTATACCTGTTTTACACAACCAATATCTTATGGATGTCACTGTGGTCATTTTTAAAATTATCAATGCTTGAGGGGGTACTTATAGGTAATAATGGGTACATATAGGTTTATCATAACCTTTTCCTATTAGGATTCAAGTCATTTAACCTCATTTTATTAGTTGTAAACCATTAGTCATGAGAAGGTT
The DNA here is from genome assembly GCA_037957365.1 of Torreya grandis. Lineage (NCBI taxonomy): Eukaryota > Viridiplantae > Streptophyta > Pinopsida > Cupressales > Taxaceae > Torreya > Torreya grandis. The sequence continues at coordinate 1,201,937 of JARHVA010004387.1, forward strand.
CAAAGTTGCTCTTTATGGTGATAAAAGGGTCATTTTCATCTATAGGCTTGTGGATATTACTAAAGTATTTCAATATTTTTTATGTCATATTTGAGGCCTTCAAAAAACTATATCCCCTTACTTTCTGACCTCCACCTTTTGCAAGGGTATAGTCTATACTAGAAGCAATCTAGTATGTTCATTAGATGCATCAAGCAACTTTTTATCCTTATTATATATCATTTTCAAAAAGATCATGGGTCACTATTTTTCCTTTTTAGATACTGTATGTATGAATACTTAGTCATTATCTTAAGAATGAATTTACACCTTCTTTAGTCATCTTATAACTTTAAAATGCATGCTAGGATCCCTTCTAACTTATGAGGTTTCTTAATATGAGTTCCATCACTTTCCAAGAATTTAAAAATTACTCTTTTACCCCTACTAAATCACCTATAGGTGGATGTTTAACACACCAATAGTGAATTTGATATGAACAATAAGATACTACCTATGCTTATGGACTTTGTATGCTTCTATCACAAATGCCAATACACCTTTAGTAGTCTTAAAGGATTAAAAACATATCAAGCATTCTCACTCCTAAGGATGATGTTAACAATGACTATAGTTGGATATTTTGACTATGTGTAGATAGTAAGGGTAATAAATGTGGTAAATAATGGTGGAAATGGCTTCAAAACAACTCAAAGTGTATTAGTTAATCTTCAAATAGATTCTCTCTATCAAGAACTCTTTGAAATGAGCTTAAAAACACCTTTTCCAACTTGAAGCTACATGCACACATGTAAAATGGAGTAGACAGAGGCATCAATGATTGTTTGGCATGGAATATGAACATATGATCAAACTTACACCTTCCCAAGCATAAAAAATAACTTCATTCAACTCTTAAAGTCTTGAATAGCTAATACATCTCCATTACCACTTCAAAAATAGGATGAACAAGCTCATGCATGAGATTGCAGCTAAAATTATGCAAAGAGCTAACAATGGAGGAAGATAGGATAAAAATATACTAAAATGATACATGGTAAAACCAAAAAATTTAAGTAAAAATATGAATTTGAGGTATGTAGGAAATCCTTTTTCATTCATACAAGACCTTTGTAAAATACCAATTTTTTAGAACAAGGTAGAATTGACTGCAACTTCACTCCTTCACTCTTCTTTGAAAACTAAGTTGGTTAACTCATCAAATTAAATATTAAAGTGAAAAAAATAATGGAGGAAATAAGGTAATGGATTAAACATCCTACATAATAAATCTTATAAAGTGAACTGTATGGACTGTCACAAATAAAATCAAAACTTGTAGGGTACACAGATTAACAAGCATATTTGAAAGGTCAACTTCTTAGGAATGGTTCATAAAGCTTAGACCACCATTATTATACAAAAAAATATCAAATGTAATCTAACTAAGTGTAAAATACACTCAATTTTTTTTTCTTGAAACCCCTTATGGTGATCGTATGAAGTACAAATTTATAGGTCACTTTTACTTGCCAAGAAAGGTGAAAAAGAGTAAAACAATTTTGACATTTAAAATGACACTTTAATATAATTTCAAACATGTATTTGAGAATGGGGAAGCTGAAGAGTGTAATTTGAACCTTTTCCAAGTGACACACTTCCCAAGGAGGTCATATAAGTGCCATTTTCTTTTCCTTTCACTACAAAACTACTTTTTCTTTTGCATAACCTATCATCTTTCAGATTTTATAGTTAATTAAGACTTATATGGACACATGGGGTATGCCATAATATTTTATAACCTTCACATTTACCAAAAAACCCATTCAAAGCATTAAATACACATTTTTGACCCCTGAAATGACTCAAAAAGACATGTTGGCTAATGAAATTCATGACCAAGGCTAATATATCATTGAATAACATTAAATGGCCTATGAAACACCTCATGAAAAGATATTATACTCCCTAAAACATCTATAAAACCAGTTTTTTACCTAGGGGTTTCCCAATTTGACCTAAAAGTCAAATTTGGTTAATAAATTGGTGACTCATAGGGGTTGTATGCTTGATATAATAACTAGACTAGTAACCTTATCCTATCATGGGACAAGGGAGTAAATTAATGCTTGAATATAAATATAAATTAATTTCCTAAAACACACATAAAATAAACACACCACACCATGTAAACACAAGACAAAGCAAAACACAAACAAGACTCACACATGTGCATAAACACTTAGGGAACACAAGGAAAAAAACAAACTATATACAAGGAGAGAGGAGAACCATAGTAAAAATGTTTGAGATATGTCCCATTAACTAGGATATGAATCTCCTTTCCATCCAACTTTTAGAGTTGGAAATCATTGTGTTACTTGAATTGGGTGATAACATAATGGCCACTCCACTAAGAATCAAACTTTATGTGTCTTCTAGGCTTAACCTTATCTTCATCCCACTTTAAAACAATGTCTCCCTCTTTGAAACTCTTTGGCATGATTTATTGTCAAAATATCTCTTTGTTTGATCTTGGTGAGCTCTCATAGTTTGCATAGTTTGATCTCTTATCTCTTCAAGCTCTATCAACTCATACAACTTGACTTCCATGCTTTCATTTTCCATCAATTATAGATGATAAGTGAGATCCAAGGCTGGTAGCTAAATTTAAATAGGTAGTCTATATTATTTCCCATAAACAAGTGTGTATGGTGAGTTTCTAATGCTCTTTTTAGGGTGATCTTATTAGCCCAAAGAGCTATCTTCAACTTGGAATGCCAAGTCCTTTGGTTCTCCTCCATTGTCTTCTTTATGATCCTGATTAGATTTTTTTTAGTGGACTCAACTAGCCCATTCCCTTGTGGATAATAGTTGGAGGAGGTACTAAGATAGATGCCATGTTTCAAATCTCATTCACTTATCTTCATCCTAAAGAAAGCTAATACATTATCTAAAATTATTATTGAAGGAGCCCCAAACCTTGTCACTATGACTTCATAAATGTCTATAACTAAAATTTCATTTTCTTCATTGAGATCTATATCCTCCATCCATATTTTAAATTAATCTATTGTAGTCAACACCCATGTGTGACCAACATTAGAAGGTGGGTTGATTAGGCCTATGAAATCCAAAACCCATTTCATAAAGGGTTGATCAACTTGAATTAGATGAAGGGGTATGGTAGAAAGATTTATTTTATCATCAAATAGATCACATTTTGGAAACTTCCTTACCCAATCATGGGTTTCTTTAAATAAACTAGGCTAAAAGTATCCAGCCCTCATAATCTTACTAGTTGTGGTTCTTAGAGTAAAGTGACCACCAGCTCATCCATCATGAAACTCAATTAGTATGTTATCAATCTAATATAATTCAACACACCTCAATAACACAACTTAAAAGTATTTCCTAAACAACACTCCAACACGTATATAAGGAATGGATTGGAATCTAAAGTATCTTCTTCTAGCTCTATCAAGGCCTTGTGAACACTCACCAGTTTGAAAAAAATTGATCATATCTTGTGTTGAAATCCTCATTAATGAAGGTGAAGATGTCATAGGGTCATCATGGAGTAATAAAATAACATCCTTTTGTTTCTTCAAATCTGAATCAAGATGTTCACATATCCATCTTCCTTTCACTAGCTTGGTTATCTTAAATTACACATCATACTCCATCACTTTTGTTATCAGACCAACCCTTTTTTCATTAAAGTCACTGCTCAAAAGGAAGTCTTTGAAACTAGTATGAGGTACCAATATGTTAATATTGTTATTAGATAACATATTTCTAAACTTCTTTAGACTTCTAACAATTGAAAGTACTTGCTTCTCAACATAGGTGTATCTTACCTCATAGCCTTCCAAACCTTGACTAAAGAAGACAATAAGTTGCTCCAAGTTTTATTAATTTGATTTAGTAAACATGGTAGAGATTAGGTCCTCATTTCCAAAAGTATATAATTTGAAATCCTTTGAGAAATTAGGATTTGAAAGATTTGGAGCTTAGGCAATGGCTTGTTTCTCTTCAAAACTTTCTATCCTTATTATAGTCCAAGTGAACACTTAATCCTTTCTTAGCATACAGGTTAGAGGCTTGAATAAATTTGAAAAATTATTAATGAGCCTCCTTATTAAATTAATTTTCCCAAAGAAACTTTACAAACCTTTATTGTGTTTGGGCAAAGCCAATGCCAAGATTACACTCACCCTTAAAGGATCTATAGACAATCCCTTCTTGGAGACAATGTGTCCTAAAAGTTTGCCTTCATGGATATAAAAAATTAATTTATTTGGGTTAAGAGATATTATAAAATCTCTACATCTCTCAAAAATCTACCTAAGGTGATTCAAGTGATCCATTGCATCCTTAAAAAAAATTGTGACATCATCAAGATACACCAACACAATGTCATTTATTAGTCCTTGAAAAGACATATCCATTGAATGTTGAAATGTAGCTCCATCATTATATAATCCAAAAATTAATTTTAATATAAGCGTATGTACCTCATTTATTAGTAAATTCTATCTTATATTGGTGACTTTCCTTCACCAAATCTGATTATTCCTAGAATATCCATCAAGTAGAGAAAACCTTTCACTACCTACCACAACTTGAAAATTTTTTTCAATAGAGGGAAGAGGATAATGCTCCATAAAGGAAACTCTATTAAAGTCCCTAAAATTAACACACAACCTGATTTATCCATTCTTCTTCCTAATAAGGATGAAGTTTGCCAACCAAGATGAATGCTTAATAAGAAAGATGATTTTGGACTCAATCAACTTAATAAGATATTTCTTCATCAGAGGCTCAATCTTAAGATTTATTGGCCTTTATATTTTCTTAATTTGTTTATAATTATCATCTAGATCTATGGTATGTTGAGCTAAGTTTGGATCAAAGCTATTCAAATCACTATATTCCCATACAAAGACATCAGAAAAATCTTTGCATAACTCAATGAAAGCATATTTCTCTTCACTAATACATACCTTCCCAAGTTAAAGAAACTTATTCTTGAAGATTTTTACTTTCTGATAGTTTTTTTTCTTAGTATACATGCTTACCTTTTATTTCTTCAACTGGTCATCATCATTGAAAATACTCTCAAGTGTGACTATGCATTTGGGGAGCTTGTTTGACTTCAATTTCACAATCTACCCTCCATATTGCCGCTATAGTCTAAAATAATTATTGGAAGAAAACTTAGCCTCTTCTTGTATTATTTTTTTTATTTTTTGGTCACTATCAAACACTTTCCAATTAGTGGCATTATATGGTATGGAGGGCCTTACAATCACCTTGAGATGTGGTTAGCTCTTATCTTCTTTTATCCCCTTTGGAACATCAAACTAAGCTCTAATTATTGCCAACATATAAACATGTTTGTTGTATTCTCTTGGGATAGATGTGATGTTGAAATCTTGGAAATCTTCCACAAGATCCCACACTCTATGCTTATAGGACTTAAGCAAGGAGTTCTTAGTCACATTTTGGCCTCATACTTGTTTCATAATCAACTCAATATCACCATACACTTATAAAACATTTGCACCTCTTTTCCCAGCCCACTCAAGGCCATCAATGAGGGTATCATATTTTACCACATTAGAAGTACAATAAAATTGAAATCTTAAAGTAGAATAGTACCTTTTCTTGGAAGGAGAAACCAACATTGCTCCACCACATACCCCAACCTTGATTCTTGAACCATCAAAGAAAAGATGCCATAAACCATACATGTCTTCACTTGGATTCATAAAATTTGGGATGAAAGAGTTTTCCTCACGCATAAAATACACTCCAAGAATAGCTTACTTTATGAATCTATAAGGATCATGCTCATAATGTTCATCTCCCCATTCATCTAAGTACAAATCAGAAACTCCTTCAAGAGAAGATGTTGGAGATTGGTCTATGTGAAGTTCTTCCTCATCAATATTGTCATAATTAACATTTTCCACTTTAGGCATGTAAGGATATAAGTGATTTTGATGGATAGGATCTGATTTAATCTTCACCTTTGTACCATACTTTGTCAAAAAAAGCATATAGGACCAATTGGCTACCAAGTATCCACCTATCTTAGCTTAAACTCTCTTGACAAACAAACAAAAAATTATGGAGGTAAATATGCCACAAACACATCATGATTAATGTAAAAAATATGAAAATCAAAACTTTCAGACTGTAAGGCCTAGTGTTAGAAAACACACTAGCATTCACATTGATTGAATTCCCCAAATGATTGATGGCAAAAAACTATCCCTCCAAATGATTTATGAGAGTATAATCAGATTGTGTTTTTCCACTCTCTATTCCATTTTGCATTATCTTCTCAAAAGTGATAACTTGAGATGCTTGATTTCCTTACATTGTCATGTTTTGACTAGGCATTTCATTGGCATATGCAACATGGCCTTGATTTTGGTCAGAGGGATAACATGGTTGTTCATGAAAAAACTTTTTTTGAGTGGGAAAAATATATTTGGAATAAGAGGAAACATTAGGATTTTAACTTTGTTAAGGTCTATCTTGAGTGATTTGACCTTGTCTTTGAATATTACCTTGAAAAGGAGGTCTATTTCCTTGTCCAAACTGATTATAGGGATCATAAGGCCTATAGCTTTGAGATTATTTCCTTTTGAGGGAAACTAATTAATTAGTGAACTTTGGATAAAAATATTGACTTCATGAATCTCATTTATAGGGGCAATGGCAGACCTTTCTTGACTAGACAAAGGAGCCAAGGTAGGTAATGCAACTTGACTAGGAGTCTATAAATCAGGGAACAATGGCATTATGGGCCTAGGGGTAATCTTCCCTCATTGAACAAGATAATTCTTAGAATTGATGGCTATCTCATAGGTAGTAGGGAGTTTATTTCCACCCATGTATTGGATCATCATGGCTACATCACTATTCAATAATTTTAGATAGTACAAGAGGGCATAGTTTAGAGTAGGTCTCACAAAGGTTGGGATCCTATCCCATGTTTTTTGAAATCTAGTATTAAAATCTTTCATAAAATTTTGTGGTTCCCTCTTGATAATGGTCAATTTCTCAACTAGTGATAGATGATCACTTTTCTCTCCAAACCTATTAGTCAATAAATCTCCTAGTTCATCTCATGAACCAATAGAATTTTTAGGTAGAGTCTCATACCAATATAAAGCTTTACCTTTGAAATAAAATGCCAAAAAACTAATATACACCTTCTATTGAATGATATTATGGATATTACAAAAGTTTTATATGTTTCTAAAGTGTTCAATGGTATTAATATGACCTCCTCCACTAAAAGATAAAACACTCTTAAGGGTTGCCCCTAGAATTTGGTCATATTGGGAAAGCTTCAAAGGAGATGATCTAGTGAAGGCTATAAAAGGTTGGTTATTAGCCATTTTGAATGTATAATATGAGTATTAGGGGTTTAACTAGACAATAAATTGTAATTTTTAAACACTAACTCTCTTGAATAAGAATGGGTATTCACAAACCTAAACCTTTTGATAGAATACAAAGGAAATTGCATAAACTCAAATGTTATACATTTAGCATTAGACCTAGTGGTAACCTATGGCATGAAAATTAAGGATTGATCAGCAACCAAAGATTTTAAATTTTTAGTGGAGTTTTTAGGTACTGAACGTAGATGTTATTGTAGCTGCAATTATGCCAAGACCAACACCAATCTTGGACAATATTCTAAGACTTACAGTCCCACCAGGCATGAAAATAACTATTTTCACTTGTATTTTGACCCCTTTATATATTCCTATCTCTCCTAATCTAATATGCATAATGGATAAATCTCTTTTGTTGTGGGTAAAAATTTGTTGAGATGAATCTCTAGAAGGGCTAGTTCCCTTGATGCATTCTTTGAAGTACTTTCTTACCTATAAATTTCAGATGAAATGGGTCGAGAAAATAACTAATAAATATTTTAAAAAATGTGATGAACTAATATTTTATTTCCTCCTATGAATTTAAATTATACTACTTAGAGCTAAACATGACTTCTTTCACACAAAATACACAATTCAAGTTGCATTGTCACATTAGTATTTCATAAGCTAGGTTCAGAAAGGCATTTGATACTTTAGGAGAGAAATGAATGATTAATTGAGATAATAAAATCATAGATAACTTCTAAGACACTCCTACACTTTAAAATAACACTAAAAAAGACCTGTAATAATCACTCTTTTGCACACTTGGTGAACAATCAAAGATAACATGCTTGAGAAGATCATCTTCCACTAGACAAGACCAATAAGATTGTAATAACACCCAATTTTAAAACATGTAATTAGGTAAAATAAATTTTTTATTTATTCAAGAGTCATTCAAGTAAAAAATTTTCTAGGGTTTCATCATCAACCAATTGAGGCTGCTAACAAGAGCTTAAAAAGTCAATATTTATGGCTTTTGAGAGAGAAGCAAGACAAGGGAAGTCCAAAGGTCACTTGGAATATTTTTAATCTGATAAAAGGGTTAAAATTTCATGAGAAATAGATATGTGATGAACCATTTAATTTTATGAGGTACAAATGTCCATACAAGTCATGAAATTTAAGAAAAATGGCATGAAACTCCTAATTTTAGCTCAAAAAATTGTCTTCATAATTTGAACCTCTTTGAACGTCCCACCACTAACTAGGTATAGGTATGATGATTGAGATAATAGGTACGTACATAAATAATTCATATTCATGAATTGGTTTCATTACTAATCATATGGAAACTCTTGGAATGAAGCCATCACTCTCTACAGTCTTAAAAACTCCCTTTCAATTACCCTTCACACTTGGCCTAAAAAATGCCTTTAGTTTCAAATGAAAATAAATGGGATGGATTTAATTACACCTATAAATACCCTCCATGTCATTATATGTATTATTAATTATTTAAAAAGTCTCACACTTGAATTTTTCACCCTTTTCACCCTTGTGTCCACTATGTCAGTTTTGACTAGCTAAATGGAGAGCTCTAGTTTGGAAAATAGAGAGTTTTTTCCTAGAATAAAATGGACTTATGGAGTTATTATAAGTCATAATCCTCCCATAAAAATTTATTTCATCTTTATATCCTCTTTATAACCTATACAACACACAAAATGGTGAGAAAAACCCTATTTTTCATGTTGTCCATACAATTTCATATAGCTCATCTTGGTGGGAGATAACTTGAGTGAGTCATATTCATCATCCAATATATTTAATTTCCAAAATATGTCATTTGGAAATATCCTAAGGATTTTTTTCTGCATTAGGTCTTGGTTGAGGTTTTAGTAGGGTTTTGAGTAGTTAATGATCTTAAGCTTGGTTCATAAAACTCAAACATTGAAGATACCTCAAAATTCCAAAAAATTTATTCCAAGGGAACATAATAACCTTTATTAATCCCTTTGTCTCCACGAAAATCCTTGGAATATATTTTAGCATTTGAACACACCTCTTTGAGCTTGAGTTTACTCCTTCATGTTTGAGCTCTTTTTATGCTAGAATTGGATTTCCAATGGGTTATTATACATACTATGAGTTCAATAATGTGTATATCTACCTCTTAAACATTCATAAATCACCTATAAATTCTACCAAGAGTTGTAAATGAATATGGACTACCATTTGGCACAAGACCTCCTCAAAGCCTAATATGCTTAGCATGCACTCTATTGGTTTGAGCTACTTGGATTGGTATCTCATAGGTAGGTTGATTTTTTATGCATATTAAAACCTCATTTTAGCTTAAAAATCCACTACATAGTCTTCTAAGCACCCTAATTCATCATCTTTTATCATTTACCAACTAGGCCTAGTGAAAGCCTACTTATTTATACTCTGTGCATGAGCAATTGGTCACCTTGAGGAGGCTGAGCTTGGTCTAGTGCTTCCATGGAATAAATTTAATTTTCATACACCTTATCATATATTTATATTATGTTCCTAAAGTACCATGAATTTTTTTTTCTCAATTTTCCTTCATTAGCTCACTTTGCCAAACTCTAATTTTCCTAGATTGGTTGACCTCTGAGAGAAATAAAGAGGTATATCCCTCATCCCCATGGAAAATTGATTATTTTTTGAGCTGTGCCAAGTCCTAGTGATAATTTTTACTATAGGTTTTTTTCCTGATTCCATGGTTTAGGTTTTCAACCATCTCTAAATACCCAAAAAAGGCCTCACAAAACCATGTTTTCCTAAATTTTCATCAAACACTCTTAAGAGTGGCCTCTCTAAGCCAAAACAACACTTCTAGGTTACTATAAAATATTGTTCATATCCACTTCATTATATTTTAGCTTTGTGTTCATCCAAAAACATTCCCTTCCTTAGATTTTTCATATTCACCTATTGGACTAAGAGGTTTCTTAACTCATTGTATGGATTGATGGATTTGCCCAAATAATGAAAAGTGGTTGAGTATTTTAAAGGGGTATTAAAGTGTGTAAAATATTTATTTGATCTATCATGAACCATCTCAATTTGATGGAAAACCTTATTTATCTCTTTTCATGATAGACTCCTACCTTCACTAAGAGTGCACACTCAGTGAGTAAGTGTATGTAGGGCATTGGAGGTCTGTGTATACTTGTTTTGCACAACTAATATCTTATGGAGGTCACCTTGGTCCTATTTAAGATGATTCATGCTTGATGGGGTACCTATAGGTAATCATTGGTGCATATATCTTTATACTAACCCTTTCTTATTAGGATTCAAGTCATTTGACCTCATTTCATTATCTATAAACCATTAGTCATGAGAAGGTTTGAAGTTTCTCTTATGGTGATAAAAAGGTGATTTGCATCTATAGGCTTGTGGATATTACTAAAGTATTTTAGTATGTTTTAGGGAATATTTGAGGCCTTCATTAATTTTTGACCTCCACCTTTTTTAGGGGTATATTTTATACTAGAATAAATATAGTATGTTGATTAAATGCATCAAGCAACTTTGTATCCTTGTTATCTATCATTTTCAGAAAGCTCATGGGCCACTATTTTGCCTTTTTGGAGACTGTAGGTATGAAAACTTAGTCATTGTCTTGAGAATGACTTTACAACTTATTTATTTATCCTATAACTTCAAAATTCATGCTAGGATCCCTTCTAACTTATGAGGTTTCTTAAGATGAGTTCCATCACTTACCAAACATTTCAAAATGGGTCTTTTATGCCTACTATATCACATATAGGTGGATGTCTGGCACACCAAAATTGAATTGAATATGAAAAATAAGATAATACCTATGCATATGGACTTTGTATGCTTCTATCACATATGCCAATACACCTTTAACAATTTCAAAGGATTAGAAACATATCAAACATTCTCACTCCCAAGGATGACATCAAAAATGACTACAGGTCATTGTTTTGATTGTATGTAGATAGTAAGGGTAATAAATGTAGTAAATAATGGTGGAAAATGGCTTAAAAACAACTAAAAATGCATTATTTAATCCTAAAATAGATGCTTTCCATCAAGAACTCTTTGAAATGAGCTTAAAAAAACATTTTCCAACCTAAAGCCACTTGCACACATGAAAAATGGAGTAGACAGAGGCATCAATGACTTCTTGGCATGGAATATGAGCATATGATCAAACTTACACCTTATCAAGCATACAAAATAAATTTATTCAAATCTTAATGTATTGAATAGCTAATACATCTCCATTACCACTTCATGGATAGGATGAATAAGCTCATGTATGAGACTGCAACTAAAATTATGCACATAAGTGACAATGGAGGAAGACACACTATCAAGCTACTCAAATGATGACATGATAAAACCAAAAAATTTAAGGAAGTAAAAATATGAATTTGAGGCATGTGGTACATCTTTTTATATTCATATAAGACCTCTGTAAAAGACCAATTTTCTATAACAAGGCAAAACTGACTGTAACTTCACTCTTTTAGTATTTTTTGCAAACAAAGCTAGTTGAATCATCAAATAAAATCCAAAAGTGAAAAAAATAATGGATTACATAATGGAATGGAGTCAACATCATCTATAATCGATCTCAGCAAATGAACTATACAGAATTTTGTAAACAAGAGAAAAACTTGCAAGGTGCATAGATTAGCAAGTATATTTGAAAAGTCAACTTATTAAGAATGTTTTATAAAGCTAAGACCACCATTATTATACAAAAAAACATAAAATTTAATTTTACTAAGTGTATAATACACTCCTAAGAGCATTTTTATTGAAACCCCTTATGTTGACCTTACCAAAGACAAATCTATAGGTCACTTTTGCTTGCCAAGAAAGGTGAAAATGAGTAGAATGGTTTTGAAATTTAAAATGAAACTTTTATATAATATAAAATGTGTAAATAAGCATGTGGAATCTGAAAATTCACATTTCAACATTTTCCAAGTGGCACACTTCCTAATGAGGCCATACAAGTGGCATTTTCTTCTCCTTTCACTAGAAAACAACCTTTTCTTCTGCATAACCTATCATATTTCATTTTTTTTAGTTAATTAAGACCTATAAGGACACATGGGACATGAAATATTATTTTATAACCTTCACATTTCCCAAAAAACCCGTATAAAGCATTAAATGCACCTTTTTGACCCCTAAAATGACTCAAAAACACATGTTGGCTAATGAAATTCATGACCAAGGACAATATATCATTGAATAACATTAAATGACCTATGAAACACCTCATGAAAAGATATTATGCTCCATAAAATATCTATAAAACCAAGTTTTAACCTAGGGGTGCCCCAATTTGACCTAAAAGTCAAATTTGGTCAACAATAAGTTTTAGTGAAAGCACCAAAGGAACCATACCTCTATGGATATTATCTCCCTTAATAATTCACTCAAACTTATGAGATATTTCATTTTATATTATGAGTCATAAATAATACACTTTCTCTCAAGGGTACACTCCTAATTGATAATAGTTTTTGGCACACCTAGTGGGACTAAGGTTCAATGTCAGTGAAAGATTATTGGTGTTGTTATTCTACATATCAATCTTTGGAGGCATTCAAAACACCAATGTAAACTCTAATTTATATCATATAATTACATTAACTCAATCACTATTTCAATTATGTTGTGTTCTCAATTCACTATATAAATGAATTTTGATGGTTGAGTATGAATAAAATTTCTATGTTATACCTCATTATCAATCCTATTATGAACCATACCAGCCTTGTCATGACCCTTAAAAAAATTATGATAAGTATTATGATCAATCTTACTAGTAGTATGATAGTCCATATCACTTACCAAATGATCCTTATCCACCTTCATGTGCTCCCAATTGTGCACCTCAATAGCCTTATCAAGACTTGGATTAGTCATACTCATCTCCTCTCAATCCATCTCTAGCTCAAAGTCATGTTACCCTACCATATCATTATTGTCCTTTATTTCAAATATGCTAAAATATAAAATGTTAATGAGAAAATGGGATAAAGGACTAGATGTGATTCCTTTTCACCTCATAGAAAAGATGAGGGGGTCAGTATAAATGTTATTGGATAAGTGAGTAGCAAATGAAGATGAAAATTAATTTTTCATAATTGATGAATTGTATGAAATGAGAATATTGGTTAGATGGTGGGTAGAGATATTGATAATATGGGAAATATTACAAATCTAATATTATCAACTTCAAATTCCTTCTCCCACTTCACATCAATCTCTTTGTACTCGAAATTTGTTTCAACTTACATTAGTCATCAAAGAAATATTGATTCTACAAGTGATTATTTTATGCCTCCTCATAAACCTTATTTTATCCCATATTAACCTTATTTTGTTCATTGTCCTCATGAATTCATTGACCATCCTCAATTAGATCTTCTGAGGCAACCAATGCAATCACCAAAAGAAGCTCCTAGTGTCAAACTCCCAAGTTGGAACTAAGTAGTAAAGTCTTGGGAGGAACAAGAGAAAGAGAGCCAAGATCAAGAGATTGAATTCAAAGAAACCATAGTTTATATTCAAACCTCATTTCCCTCTTCTTAATAACCTAAATCTTCCCAGCTTGGAGCTCTTTCCAAGAATATATGCAAGATAAAGGAGATGTACTTATTGAAAATATTCAAAATTAGTTTGTAATTGTAAAAGACCCTCAAAAAGGTTGTGAGAAGAATGAGGTATTTATTTAAGAGAGTGAAAAAATCATAGAACAAATGAATTTACAATCTCTCCAATCATTCCTACAATATTATTCTATCAATCCTTTTCATGAACATATATGTTTCCCTCTCACCATCTCCCTTCTTGAGGAGGAACCTATTCTATGGAGGATAGTAGATAAGGTTTTAGTAGAAAGTTCCAAGAGGAATTTGAAAAATACATCTCAAGTGAGCATGAGGAAGAAATTTTCATTAGTACTCTTCTTGATTAGAATAAAGCCAATTTAACTTTAAGATAAGATGGATAATTTATAATACAAGGTAAGGGACATGTCAATTTGTTTCAAGAGCTTCCATTTGGTATGATTGAAGAACATGACTAAAAGGTCATAGATGATCATGAAAAGTAATAATTAGATCCTCTTGATGATTTTGATGATCTTTCTATAGTAGATATTTAGTTAGATATCCATCATGGTACTTTAAATGTGTAAGAGAAAGAAGATATTGAAGTTCTTGATAGTTTTTTGGCTCCTAAAAAAGAAGGTAAGAAAGTCATTTGTGATGTTTCTTATCAAGATGCTAATAAAGAGGATGATGAAGACATGTGGCAGAAATATTCAAACATTTTTAATGAGTTTGAAGTACTTAAATGGGTCACATCACCTATAGATTAGGTTGAGGACATTGAAGGAGTGTTTATCTCTCCAACACATTAAGAAGAAGACCTCAAAAAGCTTTCAGATCTTACATAATTGATTAAATAATTTCATGACCTTTTTGAGCTTCCTTAAGACATTGAGAGTCTAATAACATTCAATAAAATATCTGATGCAACTCAAAGCAAGTTGGTTTAAATCTTTGAGAGACTGGATAAGATTACAAATGGTGATGAGAAATAATATGAGATAAGTGTTAAATTAAAATATGAATACGTAATTATTGGTGATTGGTTTTTTGTTGTTAAACCATTTGAAAATATCCCATGGAAGTTGGAAAACAAAAATCATGATTCACCCAACACCATATTCAACAAGCACCTTATTTTACAATATTTTCTATCTCACGAGAAGAGAAATTTCAAAATAATTCCCTTTTGACCCAGGTGGATCATTATTTTCCTTGATTATTACAGGTTATGTTAAGTTGTTTTTGTTTTTAATAAGTGATTATTTCACATTATGTCTTTTTAGACTAGTTTCTTTTCTTTGTTTCTTGTTTTGTCCTTTTGTGTGTTTTATTTCAAGAGGTCATGTATTATATTGGTTTAGTCAAGAGTATCAAATCAATTATAATGTTTGATCATGATTGTATTAGAGTGTAATATATTTTTTACAAAACCTAAATGATGTTGGTTCTCAAGCATAATAGGCATGCTTCCCAACTGAGTCACCAAAATGTTGATAATTTTAACTTAATAGGTCAAATTGTCACCCCTATTATTAAAAACATTACCTTTCATGCTAGTTTTTATTGTTTTTTAGTCTTTAAAATTCCTTAAAGTGATCATATGAATCCTTGATTAATAGGTCTTAAGGTTTTTTAGGTGCGTTAAAGTTTTGTCCTTCATTTGTATTATACTTGTCTACTCATTTTTGGGCCTTTTCAAAGCCATTTTTAGTGGTGAAAAGAGTATATAGGGTTTTTATGAGTGTAATATAATGTTTAAAGGTCATTTTATGTCTAAAATATGAACAATCAAGTAGCTCACATTCTGGACTAACTTCATGACTCATTTACATGCAATTTTGACCATTTTATGACCTTGAAGGATGGTTTTGTAAGATTTTGATGGTATATGATTAGGAATAATCTTAATTTAATCATTTTTAACTTTATAAAACATTTTAAATACTTAGGAACACATTTTATATCATTTAAATTAGAGCTCCTTAATAAATTTGGCTTTTTCAATGCAAAAATAGGCCTTTTTGAGGCATTCATACAGGTTTTCATAGGTTTTTTGTGTGAAAATAATTTCAAAAGTTTAATTGGGTCCAAAAATTATCATAAATTTCGTTTATATGAATTTATAGGTGAAAAAATGGCAAAAACCTACTCTTCTCCTAGATCACTCTTCTTGGACAACTCTAGGAAGGCCTAAGGTTTTTACTTAGTATGATCAAGAGAGAGAGAGAGAGATTTGGGCTAGAATATATTGTTCACTGATAGGTACCCTAGTGAAATTAAACTTTATGGTATTGGTTTTTAGGTTCATCTCCCCATATTTATGAACAATCATTTATAATGTAGGGGTGTCTTGATGGCCTATTCATCCAAATAGGGTCCAAGTTTTCTTATGTTTCTTCACTTTAGAATATCATGAGAAGTAATGGTTTTAGGTGAATATTTTTAGGGTAAAATTGTACCTATTAAATTTTGTTTCATTATGTTAATCCTTCCAATAAGGTACTTATATCATAAAATGGTAATCTATAGTGTCCTTTAGAATGGTCTATTTGAATAGTTTTAGAGCAATATTTGAGTTGTCTAATAAGTTTATTAATATTTATGGGTTACAAATTAAATTATTGAGTCACTTGAAAATTTATTTATTTAATCATATATTTATAATATTTTAGGTTTGACACAACCTCCTTTGGATTTATTTTGGTGAGATGGTCTATATGATTGATTTTAGTTGCATTCAATGAGTCACCAGTGTAAAAAATGTATCTAAATGAGACCAATAGGGTATTATAAAGGTGTTAAATAAAAAGGGAAGTTTCCTTAATGAGAAAAGAAATAAAACTATATCTAATACACTTCACTCTCTCAAGGATTAAAGACTCAAAAAGCCTATTTTGCCTAAATGGATAGTCAAGCTTGTGTACTGTGAACATGAAAATTATAATGGGAATGTGAATATGATAATAACAATAATTTTTATACTTTTACTCATAAATTATCAAGTAAAAAATATTTTAAAATATCAATTTAACCAGATTTTGGAAGCTTTTTAAAGGAGAAAGTGAAGACAAATGTCAAAAGCAATGATCACGTACAACAACAAGCAAGGGAACATAGGTTTGAATATGTTTTGTTTGTTTTTGGATATTAAATTAGGATCCAAAGATTTTAATATATTATAAATAAATCAATAAAATGGACAAGGAAATTATAAGTGGAAATCATCTATCGGTGATTGATAAATTAAGTTATAAATATTGCAAATTTGCCTTATTTAGAGAAGTTAAGGAACTTTCAAGTTGATTAAGGTAATGTGTTTTTGTTTTTATTTTTTTTCCATGACATTAAAAAACCATATTATAGGTTGATGTGCTTATAAGATAATTAAATAACTTAAGGGGTTAAATAGAGATCCAGAGGTCATGATTCTCTCTTGTAAATAATTTCTCACTTCTCCTCAGTCCATACAGGGTAAAATGCTAACCTATAATCATCATGGATTGGATCTAGAATGATATAATGAGAGGTTTTGGTGTTTAAAGGAGTTAAATTTTATTTAAAAAGTGTATTTAATGTGATATAATGTTATTTTAAATATATTCTAGGCCTAGAGCCTAAAAAGTATACCTACAACCATACATTATATGGCATGCTATGGAGACATGTCATGAGATGTTTGTATGGAGTATTAAGTGGAATGATGTATTGGTACAAGAGTGAGAAATTAAGTGGTGGGGTATAATTTATATTTATTAATAAAAATTTAATTATAATAATTATTATTATTTGCTTACCTAAGTTTTTTCACTCCATATAAGGTACACTATCTCAGTCCGTGCTAGGCAGAATAAACATCTATAGCCAAGGTGATCTTGAAATCCATTTTGAGGATAATGTGAGTTATTTTAAGGTTGGTGTTAAATTTTGATTATAATATCAAGGTATATGAATATTTTCTAATCCTTATTAAGTGATTTATAATAATAAGAGCATCAAGTTAAGAATGAATTAACCAACTACAACCATCTTCATATGGCTCAAATACAATACTAACATTGATCTTGCATTTCATAGTATTAGAGGTTGAGAAAGGTTTGTTAATAATTTTATGGGATTAAAAAATGTTTGAATACACCTTAAGAGGATTAAAAAATTAAGGGTGATAGTCCCCAACTCAATCAAAATCATAAAAAAACCACCTACAACTATCATGATGATAGGGACTAGTTTGTAAGAAGGTTGTAGTTTTAAGTTGATAGTGGAGTGAAGTTTCAAGATAGTATTAATGTTAGATATTCTTCATGAATAAAGCCAAGAACTAATTAATACCTTTAAAAACATTATATATTCCAATACAACCCCTTATTTGTCTTTCATTTTTATAAGGACCAATATACACCTACAGGTTGCCCTAGTGACAATAGACCTCAAGTTGAGGAGAAATGGTAGAGGGATTTTATTCAAGAATAAAATAGTGAATAAAGATCCATGAGGAGTCTTAAAATTTATTTATAAGTTGATATTAATTATTTCAAGGGAATTAAACTTATGTCATACTTGTAAGGACTAGCATAGTCAGCACATCGAAGTTTTGAAGCTCATTATGACTAATTTTTGAGGTGAGAATATAGTTTTGATCTTAGGATAGGATGGATGGTGGATTAATTATAGATTATAAAGGTTATCAAGGTAAAGAGGATTTTCAAGAAAGCTCAAAACACCTATGACCCTTCTCATAACCAAGTGAAAAGTGCAATGTATACCTACAACCAATGTAAGAGTGTAATCATAATGACAATAAAAATAGGCCTTAATACACTATGGTAAGGATATATTAAGTTGGAAACATGACCAAAATATATAGGGATGGAAAAGGCCTTATTTATTCATGTCATGAAAATCTCAGAAAACACTTATAGACACTTATCATTGAGTGTATGTTGGCTTATATGGTGAGTAATGAAGGCAAGGGTAAAAGATAAGAAATAAAGTTATAAGTATTATTAGAGAAATAGAGTTAAATAACACTCTTTAATGACATAAAACACTTTAATTTTCTTTAATAAACTATTTATTACAAGATTTCAGTCCTAAGATACCCTAAATAACAATATATAGCCATATATTGGCCTAGATAGTGAAACACTCAATATTGAAGTTAAGGATGGTTGATGAGAGAATGATGTCTATGAACACCTTGACAAGTTTAAATCACATTTAAATATCATATGGGTAACATCATGATTGATCATATCATGTTGAAGAAACTTCACTAGCCAAAGTTCCACCTAATCCCATGACCCTACAGTTAGATTACTATTTTATGTTGTTCTTGATCCTATAAAGAGGATGAATGCAAATGACTCAATACAAACTGAGAGGAAGGATGAGGAGATAGGAATATGTAATACTAATTCATGGGAATGGAAGACGGTGATGTAGTTTTTCATTTCTCATTACTCTCAACACATAGTCATGAAGTTAGAAATAAGACTCAAACTGGTTTGAGTTCTTAATATGACATTGGGGTGTTTAAGGAATGACTCTTATGCTTATATTTTTTATTGATAATAAGGTCTTATTTACATATTTAGAATATAACTCAAGACAAGAGTAACTCCAATATGTTTATGGGAGCCTGGAGTATCACCACAAGTACACAATATAAATCCCTTATACATCCACCTACAACCAAGATAGGATGTGGACTCAATTTTGATAAACATGTGAAATGTGAGAAGTTGGAATTGAAATTAATAATGAGTATGATAACTAGGAGGAGACCTAAACAATTTGATAAATTAGGAAGCTATTAAGTATATCTCAGTGGTCCATGAACTAAAATACAACCATGTGGTCCATTCAAAATCTAAGAAGATTGTAAGATCACCTACAAAACTAGTTAAGCATGAAATGCTTGAGAGACCTAGAGGGTCATTTAATGACAATTTAATCTTGCCAATGGATTAGTGGGTCATTTTTCATGATAATGGATCTCAAATAGCCCTGATAAAATGATTTTTATAGGAAAAAGGGTAAAAATGTAGAGCTAGGGTCAAACTAAGCTTGTGAACCAAGAACCCTAGGCAGTAGAAATGGATGTAGTAAAAGTGTTGAAAAAGATAATTTAAGATTATGTGAAGGGGTGTTTTAGACCTTATATAATCACTGGATCTCAAACATAGAGTCTTAGATGATATTTATGACTTGTTTTCTCTCTTTAGCCTCATAGAATGCAAGTTTTTTGCTCGTAGAGATCCTTATTATGCTCAAAAATTTCATGAGGATTTACATGGGAACTCAAGATAATAGGGGATGATATAGGGTTCCCCCTACCACAAATTCCTTGCATTAGTTCTCAGGTTAGGGAGTTGTAATTTATGAACTATCATTATTAAGTTTAGGTACCCATTAGCTACTTAAAAAACTAGTTTGCAAAGATGGACATGTAAAAAATATTAAATGACATAACTTACTCCTAAATCGTACCATAGGTTTTATTATACTCTTAGAAAATCATCCATGTGTATTTTTTTGTAACTTCACTTATATGAAATAGTACAAAAACTATAATTTTTAATGATTTTGAGCTAAAATAGGGGTTCTAAAGAATGTGAAATGATGCCAATAAATGGGTAAGGTATTTTAATACTTATTTTACCTATCAAAGCTAAACAATTTATAGAAACTCCACCTTTTCCTTCTACACGCTATTGGAAATGAGATTTTCAAGATGCCTAAAGACTAGAACATTGTATAAATGCTTAATATAAGATTTACCAAGACTAATATACATTATCCATGTCAAATAATAATAGATAAGAATTAATATTTTATTATAAGATTTTTTCAAAGGTGGAAAAAGTCTTAAAGAATCCAAAAATGCCTCCTCTCCTTCCAATGCCTAGGCTTGTTAAAGGAGACAAACTTGCTCTTGAAGGATTATAACAACCTATGGATCATGTAATAACCTCATAAATGTATTAAAATAATGTTTTAATGAAGAGTAAAGGAGGACTTAAAGTCCTATTTTCAAGGGGGAAGACCAATTCCTCAATAAAAACATAGGACACAGTATCTTGGGGCTATAACAAGGATCTAAGCACTTTCTAAGTGGTCAAGGATTGACCAATAATTATGAACATGTTCCAAAGTCCAAATTTTTTTAAAAATATATATTACATTATACCCTAATGAATTTTAATGTTTTAAATGGTTGACTAAGTGCTACGTAGCACTTAAGGAGGAAGAAGGTCAAGATTAAAGACCCATATTTTGGGGTTGCTTTGTTTCCAAGCAATTGTTTTTTGTACTTAAACTTATTTTATAAAATTTAATTCATTAATATTTTATTTTGGTTTCTATAAAATGATTATAAGATTTTTATTCAACTTTTGAGATAAATAAGAAGCTTTTATTCCTCCATTTTCATGTTTTTTGAGTGAAGTGTATGTGTTTACCATTGATATAACCTAGTGAAGCATTCGTTTTCCTATGTTATTATCTAGTTATTTTACCATAATAAAATGTATTTGATTTTATAAATGTCATATTAAGTTTATATATCAGCTTTAGTTCAAGCATTGGATGTGATTTCAATTCCTTTACATTCCTTCCTTGCATAAACTATGTTTGTCAAATCCTTCTTCTGAAATACTTTTGTAGAAGTCATCCTTGGGTGTAGAGAATGTGTGAAAGTTTATCCATTTCATAAGAGTGTTTATTTAAATCATAATTTTTCATAAAACATTGTTTAATTACCTTTATTTCTAGTTTTCCTTTCAATTCCATTATAAACAATGTCTTTTTGCACCCTTTTCATTGCAAGAATAAGTGGATAGTAGGTTTAAGAGTATTTTTTTAGTGAAATCAAAAATGGAAAAAACACTCTCTAGATATTATATCCCTTAGAAATTTACCCATAATTATGATATATTCCATGTTCCATCAGGAGTGATAAATAACATACTCTCTCTCAAAGGCACACTCATCATTGACAATAGGTACAAAATAGGGGTTTTTTGATAGATTTTGATTATTTTTTAGGTGTAAAAGAAAATGAACAAGTGAGATAAATTGGAGGTGGTAAATTGAGACCTATTATAAATACTTATGTCCATTTATCATTATATTTTTTTATGTAAACACTTTTGTGAACTCATTCATTTCAGGTGGTCTGTGGTAGATAGTGAAAATGGAGAATGGCTACCAAGTGAGAGGATGATAAGTCCAATTAGGAGTTATTTTAAGGAATAATTCATGGATTGGAAGGAAAATGGGTATTAAAAATGTGTGATAACACATCTTCCTTATATTTTTCTTGGAAATTGAAGGCCATCTTGATAATAAATGTAAAAATAGACCTATAAGACTAGTGATTGTGATTGCAGATGGTGAGAACAAGTGTCTAGAAGAAGGATATTAGTTAGGGACACATATGATAACTATTATCATGTGTTTATAACTCTTAATTGAGTATTAAAATGTGTTAATTCTCCCTAGTTTGGTTTTGAGCAATCAAAAGATGCCTAAATCATGAAGGTAGTTTCCAAAAAGATAGTTAAAGACCCCTATGTTAGATTTGGATAGTTTCATGCTTCAAATGAACATTTGTCGAAGAAAACATTCCATAAATCTATTATAAACTTTTTACTCATGAAATTTAACTAGTATTCATGTCTTGACATGTGGAATTATGACCCTTGATCTCCACTTTCTTCTCTCTCTTCTCATATTCTATAAATGCAAGACATTTTGGCTCTTATATAAAAATTACACACCTAGTATGATGAATACCTATTGGTTTGATATTATAATTTACCTTTGAATAAGATATACAATCTAGTTTTTATTTAACAAACTATCTTGTCTAAGTATGTTAAGTGATGTATAGTGAAAAGTCGAGTGATTGATATCTATCCTTGCTTTATCTTAATCCTTTCATTTTTGGTGAGAGTAGTTCTCACTCTAACAAGTCATATGAAGTATATCTAGTTTTTTCAATAACTTAAAGTCTAAAATTATTCTTACTATCTATAATCTAAGCTTTGGTTCACTTACCTTGAGTAGTTTCATGCATATCACCTCCATATTTGAAATACTAATATTAGAGTAATTCAAGATTCTAAGACTATTGTTGTGAGTCATGTCTCTTAGTACAATGGTATGGTAGAAGAGTGGAGATATTTATAGTGCATCACCCCTTATATTATATTAATTTCATGTCTACTTATATCCCTTTTCATCCAAGTAATCAGTTAGTGTAGGTAATAATCACTTAAGGATCAATGTAGGGAACTAGCCCTTAAACCTAGATGTCTACCTCTACTATAGGTAACCCACAGGCCTAAAGGTATTCAGATGTTGCCCAAATCTTAGATTAGGCTTCAAAAACCTCTTATATGGTGAAATATTTGGTGATAATAGTTTTATCAGACATAGTGGGACCAAGGTCCAAGAGAGTGGAAATATTATTGGTGTGTTTTTCCTCTAATCAGATTTTTGAAGCAAGCAAGCTAACACCAATGGTGACTCCAAATGAAATCTTCTAGTTGTAAGCATATCAGGTATCTCTTTTTTAATGTTTTATCAATTTTTATATTTCGTTTTATTCATGAGGTTAATATGGATGGCTATGATGAGAAACCCTACTATGCACCTCCTTATCAACCTTATTGTGAGCCTTGTTATATCCCTCAACAACCCTATCAAAATTGCCACTAGTCCTATGAGCCATGGCAACCCTATAATCATCCTAGTCATTTTACATATGAATTTCTTATTTTTTATCAGCCATATGAAGAATCCTATGAGGAATTATATCAAGAAGAGTTTGAAGAAGTGCCTTCCTATCAGCCCCAATATGACTCCTACTAGCCTTATCATGATGTATATAAACTCCAAGATGACTCTTATTAGTCTTGCCATGAGGAATCAGATGACCACATGGATTGTATATCAAGATATTTTAAAAAAATATATGAATTCCTAGTTCTACAAATTGAAGTTCATCACATTCCCCACTATTATACTCCTCCTACATCAAACCCATCTCATATCAAATCCTTATTAGTACTCATACCAAGTATGATAGATAGTGAAAATTAGATGGGAACATGGGATGATGAGTTATATGTTCTCCCTAACCATCTCATGGAGTGGTTAGGAGGCTTTGTTCAAAAGTGGATGGAAGTGTGGGAGGTGGTTGAAGAGGAAACTCAAAGTGATATCAATAGGAAATTATACTTACCAAAAAAGTGTTTCTAATGCTTAATAAATAGACTAAAAATGTGGGAAAACAAAGATCTTGAAAATGAGCCTACAACTATTAAAGAGATTCAAGGAGGCTATGATCAAAGTGAAATTCTTGTGGAAGAAGGTGTTTTTCCTATTGACCAATCTAATTTATCTTTCCCTTAGGATCTCAATCAAGAATCCTTCATTCTTAAACCCATTCATAATCCCTCCATCACACTCCATAATCCCTCTTAAACCCATGATCCTATGCATCATACTCTTACCTCATCCCTTCTTGAAGGAAAACCCATATTATGGGAGGTAAATGAAGAAGAACAAGTTCAACCTAGAGCTAATGAAAAAATTGATATGAGTGACTATGAAGAATAAATCATCATAGGGACCCCTTTTGTGAAAATAAGTGCAATTCCATCTTCATGAGTGAAGATATAAATGTTCAAGGTCTTAGTGTAGTTATCCATACAAAATTTGGTCAAGGTGTGAAAGAATAAGTGCTTAAGAAAGACTCCATATCTACTGAGTTAGTTGATGTCCATGAGAATGAGAAAAAACATATACCTCCTATTATCCAAGTCAAACAGGTATTTGAATATGTTGTTCAAGATATTATTGATAATGTTTTGTCCTTAGAAATGCAACATGATAATTCCCAAGGTATCAAGTTTGTTGAAGTGGCAATTAATGAACTTGTAGCTAATAAGGAGTTTGTATCTATTCAAAACACTCTTGAAATTCACTTACCTCTTGGTGGTGTTCTCTAAAAATATGATATTATGACATTACATCTTGTTGAAGTTAAATTAAAATTTTAAGTTGACCAAGTACTCAAGAACCAAGAAGATAAATTTGAAGAGATGGTGGTTCTCAAAGAGAAGGAGAGCAAGGATGATTGGAAATAGTAGATGAAGATTTTTCAAGATCTTGAATAAATTTTCCAAGTTGAGGGCCAAGTACATAATAATATAGAACATGAAGTTTCTATGGATGACAATGATCAAGATTGGGTAGACTATGCAAAGATCCTTGATGAGTTTGATGAATTTGTAGTTTAAGAAAAAAACTAATCTTATTGAGAGTGCCATGGAGGTCAAGAGAACATGCCTTGTTAAAACACCATTGGAGGCTGTATCTAAGAAGTCTAAAGAAAATATTGAGATGGTTGAAGTGCTTGAATAATTCATCTTCATAGGTGATCTATTTATAGTTGTATTAATTCAATTAAGGATCATGCCAAGAAGATTTGCAAACACCATGAAGGAGATAGATGCATTAATGCCAAGGCTCAAAAGGCAATATATTTCATTCACTCCTTAATTTAATAAAGAAAGAAAGGTTTTAAGATTACCATTTGATCTAGGAGGAAGAGTTTCATTCAAGTTAGTTTGTGTTTAAGTTAGGTTTGTTTGAGTTTATTGTGTGTTTTCCGTAAGTGTTCTCGAGAACACAAGTGTGTTTAATTAGTTTCTTGTCTTGTGTGTCTATTTATTGTTTTTTTATGTGTGTTTTGTGTTTTTTCAAAGTAAATTCATTGTAAAATATATTTATAGGTGACTCCATATTCCAATGGATAGGAGAAGGCTACTGGACTTTGGAATAACAAGCTTGCCACCCCTATGAAATTACCAAAAAATTTAACCAATTTGACCACAAGTAAAATTAATTTAACCCCTTATAGTTTAAATTTTTTTATATGGGTATTATAGGGTGTAACATGGTCAACATGAGGTCCTTTAATGTTCTTTAGCTTGGTCATTAGCCCTTTGTATTATTTCATGTCATTTAAATCCATTTTTTACGTCATTTATGAACTTGTATGGGTTTCTTATGGAAAAAAGTGTGTCAAGAAGTCATTCAATGTCCATGTTTTATTTAGATGTTAGATATAATATTTAATAACTAAAAATTTGTAGGTGTTATGTTGAAATAAGGAAAATGGTTTCAGAAAGGTAGTTTTTAGTTATTTTATAGCTTATACATCATATTTGGCACATGTAGAAGGATTCAGAGTGACCCTTCAGGTCCTTTCAACTCATTTCCACACTTTATCAGCTTTGATAGGCTCAAAAATGGCATAAAACCATTTTGCTTCTCCATCGATCTCCTTTGCATGCAAAAATGGTCAACTAGTCTCTGCATGGTACAACCAACAAGAAGTGAGTTTGGTCAAATTATCATGTGGGATGAAAACACTCCTTATCTAATTCAAATCCATGAAAACATTCATAATATTGGTTTATTTTTTTTATATGAACCATGGCTAAGAAGGTATGCCACTTTTTATGCCTACTCATTACCATACCCTTTAGGTTTCCTCTCTGTTTGCATTTTTTTGTACAAACCAATAATTTTAAATGATTTTGAAGAGTGTGAAAATATTTTTGAAATTTTCCTCATTCATGTTTTCATGTGTGGAGGTCAAAGAATTGGCATGAATTATCATAGTTTGCTAGGAGGACTCCTCTCAAGTTTTTAGATAGTTGTTTTCATCAGTTGAGGTTTCTTCTTATTATGTTGAGTTTAATATCAAAGGTGCATTAGTGTTTCATGACTCATATCATGGTTATCACCTCTCCTTGAAAAGCATAGTCTCAAGAGTGTTTCATATGAATAACATAGTCAATAAGAATACATGTACAATCATATTACATGTAATAGCCACCTATTATTAGGTGAGATAACCCATGAAAAAGTCATGCTAATGACACAATGAGGTTTTCAACATATTGATAAGTATTAAAAGGTGAAATAAATAAGTTTGAACTATTCAAATAGTTTCAGATTGGTTATGACAACAAAGTCTTCTATATACATAGTTTTGGGTTTGATGATCACATAAAAGTGTTGAAGAGTTGTTATTGATGTCATGCTGATGTCATGAAGGTGTATTTGTGAGTGGATGAAGTGATTATATATCCCAAGTAATAATTATAAAGTGTACAATGTGCTTTTCCTAGTGTACTTAAATGAGGATTGGTTGATCTTCAATTTTGGCTTGATTAAAGATGTTCAAGGATGAATATGGTGATTTGAGAATGTGCAAGGGGTCCTATAAATGGTCTAGGATGATTTGAGATATTTTTTTCATGAGTTTATTTCATCTAGCAGTCCATAGTTTTCATCTAGATATTTTGGGTTTAGTGGTAGAAAATCTAAGTAGGCAATTTGCTGACATCACCATTGCCATATGTGGATGAGTCAGGGGGAGTTGGTCATATGGTTGTGATCACATTAATCAATTATTTATATTCAATAACTATTATTTCATGTTCCTAAGAATATTAATAGATATTTGGGTGCAAATTTGGGCTCCTAGGCATTTTGATAGTGTTTTCCCATACTTAGCCAAATTTATAATGTGGCAAGAAGAGTCGAGTAAGAATATTGATGATGGTATATATCACACATGTTGATGTTTTAGAATAAGATGATCATATTTTTTTGTTTATTTTTTATCCTAATTTATTTTTGATAAATCTTAGGTTATGAATTTAATCACATTAAAACATATGCATGTTCAAATTTGGCCTTCCAAACAATTTTTTTAAATAGTTGGCTTTGTGGCATAAAAATATGAATGAGCATGTTAATGTAATTATATATAATACATGTGATGGTTATAAGATAAATTTTATATATTTTTTTATTATATTTTGAAATGTGATCATATGGTCCAAATTTTAGATCATGTGTCTAAGCGTATTAGAAGTTATTGAGGTTCAAAGTTGGCTACTCATATAGATTGCAGTGGTCCCCATACTTAGTCAATTTTCACAACATAATGTTCAATAAAATATATAGATGATGAAAATTTTATTAAATATTTCAAGAAGTTTTGATATTGTAATAATTTCTTGAGGTTTAACTCTAAGAAAATATAAAAGATAAGGATATAATGGTTCACATTTTATCATGCATTTGAGATCAATGGAGCGTGGTAAGTCAAAGTGGTCAACCTATTCAAAGGTTAATATAATTAAAGATTGAGATAATTAAAATAATATTTATAAATCATGTTTTTACAAGAATAGTGAAGACAAAATATGATATAAATGTGGTTGAGGTTTAACTATGACCGTTTGAATTCAAATATTTGAATATAATAAAGGGAAAAACCAGTCTATGGTTTTTGGACCATATCTTTTGATCAAGGATGAATTTTTTCATGGTGTAAAAATTAAAGTGGTATAGGAATCCAATTCACATCTATAAATATTAATTTTAATGTTTTTAAGTGTGTGAAAACAAATATATTGTGTTCTAAAGTTGATTATGTGTTCATGCATATTTTACAAGTAACCCAAAAAGGGTATTTGAGCTAGTTCTGATGTTTTTTCAATATATCATGATGAATTAGATATATCGGAGTGTTTTATACTCCATAGGGATGGTATTTTTTATTATTAATGTTTTATCAATCATATCTAGTATGAAAAAAGGTTTTAAATTTGACTATGTTTTCATTCATAATGATTGTGTGTACAGAGAAGCGTTTGAGTTATTTGTGCTTAAGCTAAAAGGTAATGTGATGCATATGGACACTTAAGGAGGGAATATAGATAATGTGTAATGGGTCCATGCATTTTTAAAGTGTTCCTATGTTTTTATTTTACTCGGATAAGTATCAAAGAGTTGAATGGGTCTCCATAGGACTTAAAAGTGACTTAGTCCTATTTGAAAGTGGATTGTGCCTAAGTGTGACCTATGTAAGATGCCTTAAGGGTGAGGGAATGTTTTTTGGCTGACCAAGATGTTTATAATTAATGATATATATATATATATATATTGAGATCAAAGATGATTATTTTTAAACTATGTGAGAAGATTTTTTGAGAGAGGGCAAGGTGGATGTGAGAGTTATGGAGTGAAGGAGACATAGAGTGCCTAGTTAGATGATTTGATAAATATAGTAGATTGAAGATTATGTGTATTAACTATAGTTTATAGTTATGATGTATGAATAGTTGTCTTGCATTTTGAGGATATGTGAAGAGGTTTGAATGTGTATATGAGGGTAGTTTGAATGAAGAAGGAGAGAGATTATGGCATGCCTATGTGAGAGGCCTATTTGAAATAAAGAGAAAGTTTGTGCAGGGGTTACATAAATATAGATACATAATCATGTGTTTAAGAAATCATTTATAAGGTGGAGGTGTTTAAAGGATGGTCTAAAGGACTTGGCCTTCCTTAGGGGCACTTACTCCTTGTGAAATAAGTGTTTCACTAAATTCGTTTGGTAGGAGGATATGATTAAGGTTTGATGGTCTAAAGAAGTTTATAATTTCTTGTAGGACTATAGTCTATGTGTTATAGGCTTGATATTGGTTTTTGTTCCCCATGAGGGTTTCTCATAAGAACTATGTGTTATGTGTTTGATCTTGTGTATGCATTGAATGAATGAGCTTTCTTATTAATGTTGTTTGATCAAGTTGATATATGTTGTTTGTTTAATAGTTTGAAAGGGATGTAATTGTAATTGAAATATTTTGGCTCACTAATTCACCCCCCCTCTCAATGATTATACCTCTAAAATTTGGTATTAGATTGGGTCCTTTGGTAAAGGCTAGACATCTTGAAGGTAATCCAAGATACAATATGGGTATTAATCAAGGAGGTTTCTCTACTAAGAAATAACCAATGTTTAATAGATCCAATTATGCTTTATGGAGTGTAAGGATGATGACATACATTATGTCCCTAGGGTTTTCTATATGAAAATCTATTGTGGATGGTTATTTTAGATATCTAGATAACCCCTAATAGATGTTAGATTTGTTCAAGTCTAACCCATACCTGGACTAACATGGGAATAATCTAAGGCTATGGGAAGCCTATATCTAGACCAGACCTCTAGGATTTTTTATGAGGCTAATTCCTTATATTTTATAATTTGGACCTTTATTTCTAAAACCTAAAACTAGTTTGGAGTGAAAAGAGTCAAGAAATTTGCATAACGTAAAACCTATTCTAACATGTGGTGATGCACCATGAATTTTTTAGATCCACTCTTGAACTTGGATTCTTTATCACACTAATGGAATATGAAAGAAGATAATGTAATGCTTACTATAGTTTTTGTGCAATAATATTTCATATAGAGGTCAGTTTGATACACTTAGACTAGAGATCAATGATAATAAGGTCTAGTTAAAGACACTTAAATTTATTTGTCCATTATATCCTTCAGAGATCAATGATAAGACACATTATATGACCTAAAAAGAAATATAATAGAACTTAGGTTGAGCTTAAACATGCAAGAGGAGGATAAAAATCGCATTTGTAGATTAAACAAACACAAAAAACTAAATATAGATTAGTAAATGACTATAAAATTCTCTATTCACTACTCCAAGAGGTGTCAAATACAATTTTGGCAGAGTCTAGTCATACCAGCCTAAGGGATGATCATCAATAGATCGAAGGCTATATTTATAGAATAAATAAAGTGAGAGAGAGAGAGAGAGAGAGAGAGAGAGAGAGAGAGAGAGAGAGAGAGAGAGAGAGAGAGAGAGAGAGAGAGAGAGAGAGAGAGAGAGAGAGAGAGAGAGAGAGAGAGAGAGTTATGAAACTCAAAAGGGAATCAAATAAGTTCAAATCCATTTGAAATGTTATTACAACTACCTCTATAAATTAAGCTCATTTAAACCCTTTTAATTGATTTGGGCTACTTCAAGTGGTTTCATAATTACATTGATGTTCCTTCATGTTGTAATAATGAAGTTAAGTTACTATGAGCTTTGTTCTATCATCTATGAAGTTACAACAACTAGGCTAGTATGTTAGAATCTTGTCTTATTGTTAATTGTTCCTAACTAGTTTATCATGGCATACACAATGAAGAGAAGAGGTCCTTTTCATGTAGTTGGTCCTAGAGATGAACTATTATGGTCTACCTATATGCCTTCATGGCACCCTTTGAAATGTTAGTTGCTTCTTCTATCAATGGTAAATGCAATTAGAGAAAGATCCCTTTATGATGTAAAGCTATGAGCTAGAGGTCCATATTTAGTCCCATAGGTGGTCCCTTTATGTTCTTCATACTTTAATGAATGGATTATGTCATTTTAATTATTTTAAATTGAGCTTCAATGGTGGTAGGGTGACCTTTCAATACCTATTTTTACTTCTATAAAAAATTAGCCTTGGCTTCTTGATCTTTATTTTCATTAGTCATCAATATCTGATCTAGATGCTTGACTCACTAACTAATATTTCACAATTGATATTGCCCTTGACCTATCAACTCTATCCTAGTTTACACCATGTGGTAACCCCACGTTTGATTTTAGGATCCACTATTAGTCTACCAGCCTCATGTGCTTATGCCACATGTCAATCTCTTGAGCTACCTGATCCTTTAACATTTTATTGCACCATTGGATCAAGATGTATGATGAAACATAGACCATTAGATCAATTGGGACCCACTATTTGAAATCTAACATCTACTTCATGATCTTAAAATTGATGTCCTTGCTCTTGTCAAATGATGTTCACATGACCATCATTAACATCTATGTGACTGTTAAATTTAAGATCAAAAGTATTTTCTTATTGATCTTAAACTTAATGTCTGCATGAATGTATCCCATTATTTTACCAAATTTGAATATTTATAACTTGAGTCAGAAAGCTCACATGGACTTGAAAATTTTAGAGCATGTTCATAGCATGAAGATCTATAATTACACATGATCCACTAGTTTTATGAGGATTCTAAGTGAATATATTAAATGCACAAGTTGGCTGGTCCATTTTCTCTTACATGACATCTTGGTGATAGTCTGGTCAAAATGGCTAAGTATGGAAACTTGGAAAATTCTATCTGAGGAGCCAACTTTGAACATGCATAAATTTTATCATGCTTAGACCCATGGCTTGAAACTTAGCACATTGCAACTAGGGACTAAGATGAATAAACCCATGTGACTATTTTATATTGAGACTATCATACATGAAAGACATAACATTATCAAACTACTTATTTAGCTTTATTTGAGCTTCTTTACAAATTGGATAAGTATGGAAACTTAGAAAATTTTGTTTGAGAGGCCAACTTTGAGTATTCATATATTATATTATGCTTAGCCAGATGACCTAAAATTAAGTACATATATTTTTAGGACTAATGTTAATAGACCCATATGACCAATTATTCTTGACTCATCCACACATGGTAATGATGGTGTCAACAAACTACCTACTTAGATTTTTTTCCACTAAACCCAAAATGTCTAGATGAACATAATGAAGAACCCGATGAATACTACAGACTTTTTTACTCATTCTAAGCACTCTTGAAACCTCATAGGGTCTCTAAAACTCTTGACCTATCCTTATAAATTGAAAAATTACACTTTAAGTGAACTTAAAGTGTTTCAAAATCCTTGTAATCTTCATGATCACTTAGGTCCTTTCATTCCATCCAAAACTTTCTCAACTCTCGCTCCATTTTTTGATCTTTAGGACACTGCACTATATCTAGGTAGAAGCTTGGTATGTGGGCCAAAATGGCCAATATGCTATGTTGTTCCTAATGTTCCTCTATCTAGCGATATAGACAAGGAGTTGTTTGAGAATAATTCCAAGGCAATGAATGCTATTACTTATGGTATTTCACAGAATGAGTACACCAAGGTTATCTATTGTAAATATGGTAAAAAGATATGGGATAGAATTTAGATAATTTATGAGGGAGATTCAAATGTCAAGTTTGAAAAGTTACAGAAACATAGAAGGTAATTTAAAAGTCTCAAGATGAATGAAAAATATTTTGTGGCATCCTTTCTACAAATAATTGATGAGATTATGAAAATAATTAGAGGTCTTGAAGAGAACCTTAAAGAAATTAATGTAGTTCAAAAGGTATTAGGGTCCCTATCCCTCAATTTTAATCCTAAAGTATCTTCTATAGAAGAAAGTCATGATCTTACTCAGTTGAAGTGGGATGAACTACATGGCATCCTTACTTCCTATGAGATGAGGAAGAATGATGATATAACACCAAGGAAGGAAGAAAATTTCAAGACTAAAATGAATCCAAAGAAGAAATTCCAAGGTAGGAAACCCAAAGAGGATGAAATTTATGATATAAATAAGGATGAACTAATTACTTTGATTTCAAGGAAATTAATAATAGCTTTAGGCAAATATAAAGGTAAAATACCCCTAAAATACTTTAATTATGGTGAGATAGGACATTTTGCTAATAAGTGCCCTCGTAAGTATAAGAAGGATGATGATGAAGAACATGATTAAAGTCATGATGATGGAAAGATATCATTTAGATCAGATAAAATTCAAAAGGGATTTATAAGGTTTGATAACAATAAGATGTACTTCAAGGACAGGAAGAGTATCTACACTAAATAAGATTGTAGCTTATCAAATGAGAGTGAATATAATGACTCAGAGTATGATCATGAAGATGATGGTCCTATTGAATATAAAGCCCTATCTATGGCTAAAGAAAGTAGTTTCTCATATCAAAAAGAGTCTACTTGGAGTGATTTAAATGGTGATGAAGATGAGGTCGACTATGATATTGTTCTGACTAATGCTCTTGAATAAATAAAGATTGGGAAAACATTAAAAAGAAGATGAAGTCTCAACTCAAATACTATGAGGAATAATTCAGTGTGTATGAGGCAAGAATAAATGAAGACACCAAGGAACATGAAGATATAGTCAATCATCTTAGTTATCAATTAAAAGCCTTATCTACAAGCCTGAAAGGTAGAGAAGATGAGTGTTCAAGGTATGTAATTGAAAATGAGTTATTAAGATATAATTTAGAGAAGACATTTATTATGTTAATGTCATTTGTGAGATTTAAAAAGAGCTCAAATGATCTAGATAATATTCTAAATGATCAAAAGAATGAAAATGATCTAGAGACTACAACTCAAGATAAGATGAAGACTAATGTGAACAAGGATAATCTAACTTTGAAGACAAATCATTAGACAAGGAATGAAGGTGCTAGTAAAATGAAGATAGATTAGATCAAGCAACCAAATGCCATGAGGTATGCAAGTTTTAATGGTTACTATTACATACGTAATCAATTTTTCATAGGGCTAGCGAATGTAAGAGACCTGTTAGGAATGAGTTTGCATGGGACTATGATGGGGGCCATCAATCAAAAGGTGTGATCAATGTTAAGTACTTCAACTATTCTAATGAAAGACATTTGCTAAGCATTGTCCAAATAAGGAAATTCAAGGTAAGTCTTCTTCAAAAAGAGTAGTTTGTTTTAGTTTTCATGAATTTTGACACATTAATAGTTTTTGTCCAAACAAGGTAAGACAAACTAAGTTTCCATCAAGGAGTATGGTTTGCTATAGCTGTGAATAAAGAGGTCACATTTATATATTCTACAAGCAAAGTCCTATAAGATAGAATAGGTTTTAAAAATCTCTTAGAGTGAAATATATAAGGCAAGTGAACTTATGGAAACTAAAGGTGGTAAATAGGAATTATGATGAGTTTGCAGGTCCAAGTAATCTATTTGCTATGGTGGAGAACACTATAAATGTTGAAGAGTGCCAAGAGCTCTCTTTGAATACTCATGTTGTGAATGAAGATACCAAGCTCAAGGTGAAGACCAAGGTACTAGTTGAGACTAGTCTTGAGATGTGTATGGATCTAAGTGAACATCTTGCTATTATTGAGAAAGATTCATACAAAGAACATCAACTATCTATACCTAGTGATGAGTTTCCAAGCTGTAGGTGTTGATGATTTAAATGAAAAGGTATGTCAAGATTCCATAGTTGCTCGATGTGTTGTCAATTATATCTTAGAAGAGAAGGAGAGTGATATAGAAAATGAACCAGTTGTCATAGTGTTGGAAATATTGTCATTGATGTCAAAGGTTTAACATTATTGGTGATAAAGGCCCCATTGTATTTAATATTGTTTATCTTGGCTAATGTGAGTTAATATTTATTTAATATTAACATATATATTTTTGGTTGCATATGAGACAAAAGAAGGGCCCATGGAGAAGTCAAAGAGCCACGAGGTAAAGACAAAAGAAGGATGGGATGCATTTTCCCATGAAGAGTCATCTTGGGGAATACCAACAGTCACCAAGTGAAGACAAAAGAGTAAGGGCACAATTTCTCATGAAGGGACACTTTGAGAAATACGAAAAGTCACCAAAGATAAGGACAAAAGTGGGAAGGACATTTTTGATCATGAAGGGTCACCACATGACTTTTCAAAGGTTTGAATATGAAGGGTCATCCAAGATTGGCACCATTTTCCATGAGGATTGAAGGGTCACAAAGGGGGAAGGCCAAAGGTCATTTGGAAAGCTATAAATAAAAGCTTGAATAGCCATTTGTAATGTGGAAGCGTGAAATTAATTTGATATTGTATTATCTAGCTTAAAAGAGCAATTGTGAGAGTTGAATATGATTTGTATTTGTTATATCTAGCTTAGAAGAGCAAAGGTGAGAGAGAGGAAAGAGATGTTGTATTGAACTATCATTTGTTGATATAGCAACATTGAGAGATAGGTGTGTGGTATACACAAAGTGGTTGATGCTCATGTGGGTTGGTGCTCATGAATGATAGCTGGGTTGGTGCTCGACAAAGGGGTTTAAAGCTCCTATGGGTTGGTGCTCATGAATTGTAGCTGAGGTTGGTACTCAAAAAAGGGGTATGGTGCTCTTGTGGGTTTTTTCTCACAAATATACTTGAGATTGTTCTCTATGGTTTTTCCCACATTGGGTTTCCACATTATATTTGGTGTCTCTCTCTTTCTTGTGTGATGTTTATTATTTGAGTTTTATTACATATATTAAATGTTTGATTAAGGGAAAGTTTTATAAGATAAATATACTGATTCACCCCCCTCTTAGTATATTCCATGCTTAAAAATTGGTATCAGAGCAGGTTTCTTTTTGAAAAGTTTTACAGCTTGAAGGTAGATCAGGAAAGCACAAGATGGCCATAAATAAAGGTGCCTCTACAAGCAAAAGAATAGTTGACCAAGAAGAAGAAGAGGATGAAGCTAAAGTGAATATGAAAGGAGAACTCATGTGTGCCTTAGAAGAGTTAAAAATTGTTGAAAAGAAAAAAAAAATATTAAAGCATCAAATCGAGAAAAATGAAAAGGAGTCAAAGGAGATAATTTAAGATCTAATGGCACAGTTGGAAATATCAAGAAAAGAATGTGAAAGGTATGTTACTAAAATTGCCTCTTTAAAAGAAGAGATTGAGAAAGTAGTCAATAATAAAACAGTCAATGATTCAAAATTTGAGAATAGCGCTAATATGTTGAATAAGATATTAGAAAGCCAAAAGGCAATATCATATAAGACAGGTATCAATTTTGAAAAGAAGAAGAGCTATGTTGAAACTCTTACAAATAAAGAAACAAGAAGGGGAGGAATGAATAGTACAGAGGACAAAAAAGGCTAGAAGGAACAAAGCTATAAAGGCAATCAAGTCAGAGATTCACAAATAGGTCCTATTTTTATGGTTACTATTTTTATTGTAATGGATATGGTCATAATAAATTAGAATGTAGAAAAAGAGCTAACAATCTCAAAAATAAGGAAAAGGAAGGTCATAGAGAGTCAAGCAAAAGCTATAACTCTTTTGATCCTCTATCAAGCTTTGATGAAGAGACCATAATTTGTTATAAGTTTAACAATTTTGGACACATAGCTCAGTATTGTAGAAGCATGTTCATGTCAGTTAAGAAGGACCAGAGTTTCAGGGCTCCATTCATTAAGAAAAAGGTTCAAACATGGCAGAAGAAACAATCTAAAGGTTCTATGTTGGTACAGACAACTTTGCATGTAAGAAATGAAGAAAAGCCATGGTTTATTGATATCAGATGTTCAAGGCACATGACAAAAGATAAGATCAAGTTCATAACCCTAAAGAAGATCAATGGTGGCACAGTGAAATTTGGGGACAACACTACTACCAGAATTGCCAAAAAAGGTACACTAAGTTTAGATAATGTTAGAACTAAAACTAAAAATGTTTTATATGTACAAGGTCTTAAGCATAATATTTTGAGTGTAAGTTAATGTGTGATTAGGGGCACACACTAAAGTTTTATGCAAAAGGTTGTGAAATTAGAAGAAAAGATTTAGATGTATTGATTGCAGATGCTCAGAGAACAGGTAATAACTTATATATGCTATCAGACATCAAAGGTCAAAAATGTTGTTTGAGTCAGATTGAAGAAATTTGGCTATGGAAAAAGAGAATAGGGCACATAAATTTTGACAATCTTGTCAAAATTTGCAAAAAGCAAGCAGTCAAGAATCTTCCAATGATCACAAAGCCATCTAACACCCTTTGTGGACCTTGTCAGCATGGGAAGCAAGCTAGAAGGTGGTTCAAAACAAAAGAGTACTCAACCACTCAGATGCTAGAGCTTGTTCACACTAATCTATGTGGACCTATGAGGACTAAAATTACTCAAGGTGAAAAATATTTCATGTTGCTTATTGATGATTTTTCACGTATGACTTGTATAATGTTTTTAAAGAAAAAATTAGAAGCTTTTAGACAGTTCAAAGCATTCAAAGAATTAGTTGAGAATGAAACTAATTTGAATATTAAGTGTCTAGGATCATATCAAAGAGGAGAATTCATGTCAGATCAATTTATTGATTTTTGTGAAGATCATGGAATAAAGAGACAGTATTTAGCAGCTAGAACTCCACAATAAAATGGAGTATTTGAACAAAAAAATAGAATAGTTCAAGAGATGGTGAGGACAATGCTAAATGAATCTAAGATAGCAAATAAATATTGGAGAGAGGCAGTTGGTACAACAGTGCATATTTAGAATAGAGATTTATTAAGAGTCAAAAGTAACAAAACCCCTTATGAGCTATGGAAAGACAAACTAGCAATTGTTGATTATTTTAGAGTATTCAGTAGCAAATGCTTCATAAAGAGAATCGATGAAAAACATGGTAAGTTTGAATCCAGAGCAGATGAAGGTATATTTCCTGGTTATTCTTGCAAAACTAAAGCTTATAAATGTTATAACAAAAGAACCAATAAATTTTTTGAAAGTGCAAGTGTCAGGATAGAAGAAGATGGAACACAAAAGATCAGTGATCTAGTAGACATTCCTAAAATCATTGAAGAGGAAGGCTTTGAATAATTAGATGAAGATGAGGAAAAGGAGAAAAAAGGGCACCAAGACTCCATCCAAATATGTTTAGAAAAATCATAATGAAAGTGACATCATCAGGGATATAAAAGAAGGAATTTGCACCAAAAGAATGATGGTAAGTGAATTTAAACAAGTTAATTTCTCTTTGTTATCTAAATTTCAGCCTAGAATTTTTTTAGAAGCCAGACATGATGAACATTGGGTTAAGGCTATGGATGAAGAATTGGATCAGATAAAAAAGAATGATACTTGGGAATTAGTGCCTAGACCAAAAGATCATAATGTGATAGGAATAAAATGGGTTGATAGAAATAAGTTGAATGAAAATGAAGAAGTAACCAGAAATAAAGCAAGATTAGTATGTAAAGGATATGCTCAGATTGAGGGAATATATTTTGAAGAAAATTTTGCACAAGTAGCAAGTTTAGAGGCTATTAGAATGTTTCTTGCATATGCAGTATTTAGAAATTTCAAAGTATTTTAGATGGATGTTAAATCTGCCTTCCTAAATTGGAATCTTGAAGAAGAGGTCTACATTGAGTAGCCCGAGGGGTTTATTCTCTCAAATATTAGTAATCATGTATGCAGATTGAAGAAAGCATTATATGGATTAAAACAAGCTCGCAGAGCTTGGTATGCAAGACTTGATAAGTACTTGTAAGATCAAGGATTCAAGAGAGGATTTGTTGATAGTAATCTTTACATCAAAACAAAATGTGAGCATCAATTGATTATTGTGGTTTATGTTGATGATATCATTTTTGGAGGAAATATTGAAAAGATGACAAAAGAATTTTTTGATAGAATGTAAAAAGAATTTGAGATGTCTATGCTTGGAGAATTATCATTTTTTCTTAGGATTACAAATATTTCAATCAAATAAAGGAATTTGTATATCTCAAAGTAAATATGCAAAGGAAATGTTGAAGAAATTTGGTTTTGAGAATTGTGTACCAGTTGGCACACCTATGTGTATAGGAAATAAGGTGAGCAAGGATGAAGATTTCACCTATTATAGATCAATATTTGTATATATCTATGATTGGTAGTCTTTTATATTTGATAGCATTAAGACCATACATCATGCATGTAGTAGGTATGGTTGCAAGATATCAGTCATTTCCAAAGAGATAGTCATGTTCAGTTGGTGAAAAGAATATTTAGATATATCAAAGGGACATTGGATTATGGATTATGGTATCCCACAGGTAAAGATTTCACTTTAGTTGCTTATACAGATTCAGATTGGGCAGGGTGCTTAGATGATAGAAAGAGTGCAAGTGGAGGAGCTTTCTTCCTTGGTGATAGCTTAGTATCATGGCTAAGTAAGAAGCAAAACTCAATAGCACTTTCTACAACTGAAGCATAATATATTGTAGCAGTATTGTGTTGTACTCAAGTGCTTTGGATGAAGCAAAATTTGGAAGATATCAAGGTAAAGTATGATGAACCTATTTCCATTTTTTTTGATAACACAATTGTTATAAATATTTCAAAAAATCCAATAATGCATTCAAGAACAAAACATATTCCCATTAGATATCACTTTTTGAGACAGTAGGTTGTAGATCAATAGGTTAAGATGGAATATATTAGTACTACAAAGCAGATTGCATATATTTTCACAAAGGCACTACCAAAAGACACATTTGAGTATCTATGAGAGAAGTTGGGAGTAACTTCCTTTACTCCCTGCCATTGAGGTTCAGCATCAATTGAGGGGGAGCTAAGTGTTAGCTCTAGGTAGGGCCCTTTTCCATTGATGTCAAAGGGTGAGAATAATAGGTATAGGTATAGGTGCAAAAAATAGGTACAGAGAACAGGTACAAGTTACTACAATAAGGGGGAGTTACTATATGTTTTTTTTAGATGATAGTATGTGTAGGTGACAGGATGTGGCAATTTTAGGATTGAGGTTGCCATCAATGACAAAGGGGGAGATTGTTGGAAATATTGTCATTGATTGTCAAAGGTTTAGCATTATTGGTGATAAAGGCCCCATTGCATTTAATATTGTTTATCTTGGCTAATGTGAGTTAATATTTATTTAATATTAATGAATATATTTTTGGTTGCATATGAGACAAAAGAAGGGCCCATGGAAAAGTTGAAGAGCCATGGGGTAAAGACAAAAGAAGGATGGGATGCATTTTCCCATGAAGATTCATCTTGGGGAATACAAACAGTCACCAAGTGAAGACAAAAGAGTAAGGGCACAATTTATCATGAAGGGACACTTTGAGGAATATGAAAAGTCACCAAAGATAAGGACAAAAGTGGGAAGGATGTTTTTGATCATGAAGGGTCACCACATGACTTTTCAAAGGCTTGAATATGAAGGGTCATCCAATATTGGCACCATTTTCCATGAGGATTGAAGGGTCATAAAGGGGGAAGGCCAAAGGTCATTTGGAAAGCTATAAATAAAGGCTTGAGTAGCTATTTGTAATGTGTAAGTGTGAGGTTAATTTGACATTGTATTATCTAGCTTAGAAGAGCAATTGTGAGAGTTGAATATGATTTGTATTTGTTATATCTAGCTTAGAAGAGAAAAGGTGAGAGAGAGGAAAGAGATGTTGTATTGAACTATCATTTGTTGATATAGCAACATTGAGAGATAGGTGTGTGGTATACACAAAGTGGTTGATGCTCATGAATGATAGCTGGGTTGGTGCTCGGCAAAGGGGTTTGAAGCTCCTATGGGTTGTTGCTCATGAATTGTAGCTGAGGTTGGTACTCCGGCAAAGGGGTATGGTGCTCCTGTGGGTTTGTTCTCAATGAATATACTTGAGATTGTTCTTCATGGTTTTTCCCACATTGGGTTTCCACGTTTATATCTGGTTTCTCTCTCTTTCTTGTGTGATGTTTATTATTTGAGTTTTATGTACATATCTTGAATGTTTGATTAAGGGAAATTTTTTATAAGATAAATATACTGATTCACCCCCCCATCTCAGTATATTCCATGCTTAACACATAGTTTAGACTAAAGAGAATAAAAACAAGATCAGAAGTATTATAGATATAAGAGGACTCTAGTGGTTACTGAGGAGATGTGGGCCACTCCTGGCTTCAGTTTCTTTTAGAAGATAGTGGTGCAAAGTATGTCTCTATCAATGATTCTTAAGAGACCAATTTTAGTGGAGAAGCAAGTGTTGCTATGGTGATCTTCAGAAGTTCCTAGAAAGATAGAGAAGAGTGTTTTTAGTTAGATCAGGTATGTCTAGGTGGAAGATATGTTGTGATAATGTCATGATGTTGATAGATATATATGGCCAGTCTATAGGGTTAGAATGGGTTGTTTCTATATGGCATAATGAGATTAATGCAATGTCAAGATGACATTTTTGCATAGTAAGGTCTTGTTGACCTTATTATAGCATGCTCTAAGTGGTTTTGAGGTATGAAGGACATTGAAGTCAAATTGGAGATTTTCTTTTGCTCTCAAGTTTTTTTATTTGTGCTTAAGAGTATACAGGCCTAAAAAATGGGTTATAGGATGTATGGGTTCCTAAAGGTGGTAAAAGATCAAATATTGGTCCATAAGTGGTGTAATGGTTATCTCCAAGTGTGAAAGAAGCTTTAGGAGTGTGAGTTTATTGGAAGGTGTTATGTTGACCTAGTTTATTATGAGATTATAGAGTTTTGGGCTCTACTATAAAAAGTGGTTTTCTTTGTATATTATGGTATGAGGCTTAATAATATGTTAAACAGGACAAATTGGTTGTCAAATCAATCTTCATAGAAATTTGAAGGTTTGTTGTTCTCAAGTTATTCAATTTTCTATCAAATTGGAAGCCTATTTGGGTAGTAGGTTTATGAAGGAAGTAGGGTGATACAATTTCGTGTGCTTAAAAGGAAAAAATGAGAGTGATCTAGATATGAAGTTTTAGGTCTTAAAAATGTGTCTATTGAAAGATGTGAGCTTTATAAATTCTAGATAGTGCTACAAGAAGTCTACACAAGCCTAGTATAAAGTTTTGATGTTATTTCTTAGTGTTTCAAAAGGGAAAGGTATGATAATTTAAAGGTGATTTATCAAGATTATTTTTAGATCATGTTTCCTATTTTGGTGTGTGGCATGAAGTTTCATTGTTGGTCCATGAAGTCGGTTGAGATAGA
The DNA here is from genome assembly GCA_037957365.1 of Torreya grandis. Taxonomy (NCBI): domain Eukaryota; kingdom Viridiplantae; phylum Streptophyta; class Pinopsida; order Cupressales; family Taxaceae; genus Torreya; species Torreya grandis. The sequence goes on from JARHVA010004387.1 coordinate 1,244,506, forward strand.
AGGCTAGTAAGTCTATATGGTGGTTCTTCATGATGTATAAAGATATAAAGATGATCAAAAGGTAAAATGTCTAGAAAATCTTAGGAGGAGTCCCTCTCAGATGTTTTTTGTTGATTTCCATTATATTTCAATTCTTTTATGTATTCTTTCTTCATTGGTTGCAGTGCTTTGTTTGAAGAAGAGTGTTGGCATAGAGCAAGAGGAAGTTGTCAAGGCAAGAAGAGGTGTAAGGGGGACTTTGTATAATATTTATAATATGGTAATTTATTATTGATGGTATTTTTAATTCCTTAGGATCAATTGGTGCCCACTTTACCATTGTTTTAAATGGGGAGAAAGTTCATATTGTGAGAGTGCTTGAAGAGAAAGAAGGTGAGTTGAATGATGTTTGTTGACATCAATGACAAAGGGGGAGATTTTTGAAGTGTTATCAATTGTGTCATGTAGGTGTCCTGGTGAGTGGATGAAGTGCTTTAATATCCTAATTAATAATGACAAAGTCTGCAATGTGTTTATCCTAGTGTGCTTAAAGGAGGCTTGGTTGATCTTCAATTTTGGCTTGATTAGAGATGTTTAGGGGTGATTATGGTGATTAGATCATGTGTAAGGGTTCCTATTAGTGTTTAAGGATGATTGGAAAGATTGTGTACATGATTTTATTTTCATCTGGTAGTCCATAGTGTTCATCTAGATAGTTTGGGTTTTAGTGGCAAAAAATCTAAGTAGGTAGTTTATTGATGTCACCATTACAATTGTGTGGATGAGTTAATGGGAGCTGGTCATATGGTTTGTGACAAAATTAATCCCTAGTTTCTATGTACTAAATCTCAGGTCATGCATGTAAGCTCATTCAAATATATATGGGTGAAAAGTTGGGGCTCCTAGGCATTTTGACAGTGTTTTCTCACAACCAAATTTGTAATGTGGCAAGAAGATCCAAGTAAGAATTTTGATGATGTAATATATCACATGTGTGGATGTTTTAAAATAATATGATTATATGGGTTTTTTTAATTTTTGATCCTTTATTATTTTGAATAAATTTTAGGTCATGTAATGAAGTGCATCAAAGGATATGCATGTTCAAAGTTGGCCTTCCAGATAAGTTTTTGACATAGTTGGTTTTGTGGTAGAAAAAATAGGATGAGTATGTTAATGTAATTACATCTCAAATGTGTGAAGGTTATAGGAGTATTTTTATATATGGTTGGATTATATTTTTAAAGGTGATCATATGATCTAAATTTTATATCATGCATCTAAGCAAAAAATAAGTTATTGAGGTTCAAAGTTGGCTACTCAGATAGATTGCAATGGTTCCCCATACTTAATCAATTTTACAAAAGGTAATGTTGAGGAAACCAATCAAAGAGATCAATAGTGTGAATTTTATATTATATGTCAGGAGAATTAGTAAGATGTTAGGAAGTGATCAAGGTTTAACATTGAGCAAAGATAAAATATAAGGATCTAATGATTCATATTTTATCATGCATTTGAGATCAACAGAGCATAGTAGGCCAAAGTGGTCAACCTTTTTTGAATTTTAAACATAATTAAAGTTTGATATTATTGTAATAATATTGAAAGAGTGTGTTTTTCCAAGATTATTAAGGACATGATATTATAGCAAAGTGGTTGAGGTTTAACTGTGATAGTTTGAATTAAAATATTTGAATTTAACAAAGGGAAAAAAGCCAGTCTATGGTTTTTTAGACCATATCTTTTGATCAAGGATAAATTTTCTCGTGGTGTAAAAATAAAAGTGGTAGATAATTATAAGGTACATATATAAATATTAATTTTAAGATTTTTAAGTGTGTACATACAAATATATTATGCTTTAAAGTTGAAATGTGTGTTCATGCATGTTCTACAAAGTAACCTGAGAAGGGTATTTGAGCTCATTTTGATATTGTTTTGACATCTCATGATGAATTTATATACATATATATATATATATATATATATATATATATATATAATATATTATATATATATATATATATATATATATATAAAGTGTTGTATACTACATAAGGATTATTTTTGTTCATTATGAAGGTTTGATCAATCATATATAGTAATGAATAAATGTTTTGAAGTCATCTATGTTTTTATTCATAATAACTATGTGTAAAAAGAAGTGTTTGGGATATTTATGTTTAACCTAAAGGGTATTATGATGGATATGGAAACTTAAGGACCTATAGATCATGTGGGAATGGTTCCATTCATTTGTAAAGTTTCCTATGTTTTTATTTTTCTTGGAGAAATTGCCAAAGATCTAAATGGGTTTCCATAGGACCTAAAAGTGACTTAGGCCTATTTGCAAGTGGATTATGCTTAAGTGTGACCTATGTAAGATGACTTAAGGATTAAGGAATGTTTTGTATCCGAACCAATACATTGATAATAAATGGTTACACGACACACACACACACACACACACAACACACACACACACACACACACACACACACACACACACACACACACACAGAGAGAGAGAGAGAGAGAGATGAGAGAGATGAGAGGAGATGAGAGAAGAGAGAGAGAGAGAGAGAGAGAGAGAGAGAGAGAGAGAGAGAGAGAGAGAGAGGAGAGAGAGAGAGTGAGAGAGAGAGAGAGAGAGAGGAGAGAGATGAGGAGAGAGAGAGAGAGAGAGAGAGAGAGAGAGAGAGAGAATCAAAGATTATTTCTAGACTATGTGAGAAGATTTTGTGAGAGAGTGCAAGGTATATGTGAGAGTTGTGGAGCAAAGGAGAGGTAGAGTGCCCAATTGGATTAGTTGATAATAAAATTAGATTAAACAATATTTTTTATGAACTACAAGTCATATTTTTGTGTTTTATTAGTGCTCTCATTGTTTGAGGATATGTAAAGAGGTCTGAGTGTGCATATGATGATAATCTGAGTGAAGAAGGAGAGAGATTTTGGCATGCTTATATGAGAGGCCTATTTTAGATAGAGAGAGTTTATGCAGGGGTTAGATAAATATATATCCATCGTCAGGTGGTTAAGACATCATTTATAAGGTGTAGGTGTTCAAATGAGGGTCTAAAGGACTTGGTATTCATTAGTGGTAATTGCTCCTTGTGAAATAAGTGTTTCACTAAATACCTTTGGTCATGACTATATGATCAAGGTTTACTGGTGTAAAATAATTGATTAGTCTATTGTTTGTGATTTATTATAGGATATTAGTCTATGTGTTGTAGGCTTGAGAGTGATTTTTATTCCCCATGAGGGTTTCCCATAAGAACTATGTGCTATGTGTTTGATCTTGTGTATGCATTGAATGAATGGGCTCTCTTGTTAATGTTGCTTGATCAAGTTGATATATGCTATTTGTTTAATAGTTTGAAAGGGATGTAATTGTAATTGAAATATCTAGGATCACTAATTGACTCCCCCCTCTTAGTGATTTTACCTCTAACAACAAGTGCTCCCATATATATATCAAGATGATGAGATGAAAGTATTTAATCCTCTTGAGACCTTAATTGAGGTCTAGGAGCATTGATAGTGACATAGTAGCAATTATGGAGTCATAAGGTTGTAAAAAAAATTGAATACAATTTCTTAGTTTGATAAATTTTTATTTAGGTACATATTACCTTAATATTTATAAAATAGGGATCTTGTCTCATAAATAATCATCCAATGATGGAGCCTCTTAAAGTACAAACTTGTCTAATGGTTTCCATCATGTATTCCAAGCATAGGGGCTATGATTTGACACAGGATATTGGTTATTTGGTTAAGAGAAGGTAATATGTATAAATTTCCATTCCCATATAGTTTATACTATAGACAATCAATGAAATATATAGTACTTGAAGCTAAAATATTCTTATAACATAGCAATAACCTATAAGTGGAATGGATATATGGTTTATAGGATTAAAAGGGGCCCAAATAACTATGAATAGTCTTACTAAATTCAATAATTAACTAAGAGAAAGATGAGAAATATTTATACACTAATTCTCATCTACAGGTCTCATATCCCTTAAAATGGCATCTACAATTAGTCCACATACCATAATGTTGATGTGAGGGGATGAGAGCATGATATGCATGGTCTATATGTTCACCAAATTTAGAAATGATTAAATGCCCTCAAGGGTAATCAATGGAGTTCAAGAAATTTTTTTTGACCTAGGTGAACACCTATAGGGTACCTTTAAAGTCTCTTTGACTATCACCTATAGGTGACCCTGCCTGCTACAGTAGATAGACTAGTCTAGTGGAGAGAGGTGAATTGAGAAAGATAACAAAGGTTTATGATGAACTGATCATGTTTGAAAACACATTAAAAATATTTTAATAAATTTAATTATTTCCTTATGAAAATGAAATGGAAAAATTGTAAGCTTCAATATCTTATCCTATGGTCAATACAATTAACATAGTACTAGGCCAATTCATGCATATGGAAAGAGGTGGATTGAGAATGTTAATAGATGGGTAGGATTGGTAAATCCTAATGAAACCAATCTCATATTATTAATTACATATACATAAGTGATATAAAGGAGAAAATTCCTTACCTAAATTCATAACCCAAGATTCTTAGGCCTAAGCAAGATTTTGTACATAGCCGTGAAACCTAAAAGTTTGCATTGATGATTTGGAGTGTTGATGATTTTTTAGAGGTTTTCAAGCTATGAAATTTTTTAAATATAACCTTCATGACCTATTTAATTCTCCCATGGTATCATTTTACCTAATCAAATATGGTAGATTCCCTATATTTTGTCTCAAATAGAGGGCACTCCTAGGTAGTCTAAATTACAAGCTTGGTAAGCATATGGTAGGAGGACAATATGAGAAGTGTTGGAACATTGAAAGAGGATGCAGAATGTTTATTTGAGCATGAAAAAATGTATATAAGAACTCATAGTCCTAATAAATCATTCAAATGAGGTTTTAATTCATGAAACATAGGTCAAGCCTTTTAATTGTAGACCAAGTCTAAATACCTACAGGGATCTTAATCCACTTATAAGTCAAGATGAACCTTCCTATTTATATGAGAACATTTAGGGGAGGGTATAAAACTATTTTAACCTATAGTTTGTAGGAGATATCATATAAAAGTCAATTTTGGGATTAAAAACACCTTAGGGGTGCCCTAACTATAGTCTCAAGCTCAATAGGCCAACTTAAGACACTCACACCTATACAAACACTAAGCATGGTGACCCAAGGAGCTAGGCATGGTTGAAAGAGGTCCTTAAATTTTATTTTGTGGAATTTATTTTCCAGTTGGATGTCATGATTTTATGAATAATACCTAAGATTCTAAACCCTCTAAAACACTCCTAAACCCTTGGTTTTGATCTAATGTTGAAGATAATAAATAAGATGCATCAAGATGAGGTAGTTTTACCTAGAAATTTCTTGTAACTTTTGAAGGACTCTCTTAGGATCCTTCCAATTGCATTGGTATATCCCTTACTTGTATAGACATGGTACATAATACAATTTTTTTTTATAGATTTTGATTGTTTTTCAAGTGAAAAATAAAATGAATAGGTGATATATATTAGACAGGGTTAATTAAGACCTATTATAACTATGTATGTCCATTTCTCATTATAGTTTGGCATGGAAACACTTCTGCTAACTCATTAATTTTAGGTAGTTTTTGGTAGATAGTGAAAATGGAGAATGACTACCAAGTGAGAGGATGATAAGTATAATTAAGGGTCATTTTAAGGTCTAATTCATGGAGTGGAAGGAAAAGGGGTCTTATACAAGTTTCTTAACACCTCTTACTTGGATTTGTTTTGGAAAATGAATGCCATCTTGATGACAAATGTGAAAATAGACTTATAAGGCTAGTGATGGTGATTTTAGATGGTGAGAATAAGTGTTTAGATTAAGGATATGATTTAGGGACACATGATAACTATTATACTATGTTTATAACTCCTCTTTGATGATGCACATGTGTCAACTTTTCCTATCTTGGTTTTGATCAATCAAAAGATGCCTAATTATGATGGTAGTTTCCAAGAAGACACTTGAAGACCTCTATATTTTTGGAGAGTTTTATGCTTTAGATGGACATTTGTCAAATAAAAATTTCCATACCTCTATTCTCCTATTCATCCTTATATAATGTAAATGGTCTTCATGTCTTGACATGTGGCATTTTGACCCTTGAGCTCCACTTTATTTTCTCTCTTCTCACATTTTCTAAATGCAATCCATTTTGGGTCTTGTATGAAATTCCACACTTGGTATGGCAAAGCGTTGCTAGTTTGATATTTTACTTTACCTTTGAAATAATATATTTAATTTGGTTCTAAGTTCACAAACAATATTATATAAGTATGTGAAGTGATGTATAATGAAAAGTCAAGTGATTGATATCTAATCTTGCTTTATCTCAATCCTTTCATGTTTGGTGAAAGTAGTTCTCACTCTAAAAAGTTATATGAAGTTTAGATAATGTGTTTGACTACATTAAAGTGTAAAAGTAGCCTTAGTGTCTATAATCTGACCTCTAGTTCACTTACCTTGAGTAGTTTCATGAATATCACCTCCATATTTGGAATACTAATGTTAGAGAAATTTAGGATTATGTTGTGAGTCATGTCTCTTCGTGAAATGGTATGGTAGCATAGTGGAGATATTTATAGTGCATCACCCCTTAGAGTAGCTTACTTTGATATCTAATCATATCCCTTTTCATCCAAGAAATTAGTTAGTGTAGATGATAAGCACTTAAGGATAAATCTAGGGAGATAGCCCTTAAACCTAGAGGCCTACCTCTACTATAGACAAGCCACAGGCCTAGAGGTATTCCAATGTTGTCTAAATCTTATAGTGGGATTTAAAAACCTCCTCTAGGGTGAAATATTTAGTGACAATAGTTATAACATGCTCAGTGGGACCAAGGTCCAAGAGAGTGGAAATATTATTGGTGTGTCTTTCCTCTAATCACATTTTAGAAGTTAGCAAGTTAACACCAATGGTGACTCTAAATGAAATATTCTAGTTGTAAGAAGCTTAGGTATCTATTGTTGAATGTTTTGATCAGTTCTTATATTTAATTTGAATCATTACATTAATATGGATGGCTATGATGAGAAACCCTACTATGCACCTCCCTAACAACCTTGTTATGATCCATGTTATATCCCTAAACAACCCTATAAAAATTGTTACCAGTCTTATGAGCCATGGTAGCCCTATAATCATCCTAGTCTTTTTCCACATAAACATTGTGTTATTGAGTATCCTTATAAATAAGCCTATAAGGAAGGATATCAATAAGAGTGTCAATAAGTGCCTTCCTATTAACCCCAATATGACTCCTACCAACCTTATCATGATTCATATCAACCTCAAGATGACTCTTATTAGTCTTGTCATGAGGAATCAAATGATCCCATAGATTGTAGATCAAGATATTTCAAAAAGAAAATATGAAATCCTAGTTATACAAATTTAATCACATAACAATACCCACTATTACACTCCTCCATCAACCCAATATCATATCAAATCCTTGTTGGAACTCGTACGAAGTCTGCTAGATAGTGAAAAGTGGATGGGAACATGAGATGATGAGTTTGATGTGCTCCTTATCCATCTCATGGAGTGGTTAAGAGGTTTTGTTTAGATGTGGATGAACATGTGAGAGGTGGTTGAAGATGAAACTCAATGAGATATCAATAGCCAATAATACTTAGAAAAAAAAGTGTTTCTTGTTGGAATAATGAATATTTAAGCTTACCTAGGGTTAATAGGGTAAGTTATTTATTACCTAGGGTTAATTTTATTTACCTAGGTTAATTTGTTTTATTGTTGAGAATCTCTCAACAATATATTTGTTTGTAGTATGTGAAAACAAATAGTTTGTTTTCTCTATTTTGTAATCACTAAAAATAGTTTGTCATCGTAAAATAAACTATTTGTATTATAAATACTTTAAAATCTATGAGAAAATAACGAGAGATTAATAAGAGAATATAGAGAATTTTTTGGATTATCACCTATTTTTTAGGTGTGAGAAATTTATTTTATTCTCTGATATTATTTACAGGTTATTTGTTGTGGGTTCTTTCTCCTGGATTGATCTTATGGATCTTGTGTATCTCCTGCTCATTCTTTCATGGTATCCGAGCTTGGAGTTCCAGTTGAAGATCATATTCCCTAATTTTTTTTTAATTGTTAACACATTCAAAAACATTATTTTATTGATGTGTTACAAATATTTGTTATTCTCTCAAATTATGGTTCTTGTTTACAAGTTTTTTTGGAAAAAATTGTACTTTATGCTCATTAAATGACCATACAGAATTCCAAAATCAGATTTTTTTTCATAGGGGCATAGAAAATCAAGTAAGGAATCCATTTCAATTTTAATTTTTTCATTTCATGCTGGCCATATAGCTCTTTCCTTCAAAAACCTGCTGACTGGTTCCTTTTGGCAGACTGCAGTACCTGTACATTTTTCTGATGTGGCAGATCATATGGTTGACTTTTTTGAAAGTTAAGACCTGTTCATGAAAGCTAACTGTTATATCTTTCATTCCATATAAATTAGGATGAATTTGGACTAGGATGTATAGTGTTTTGGAAGGTTACAATAGGAATTTAAAATCTATTTTTTGGTCTACAACATAGTTGTACATTTTTCTCATTTTTGAACGCCTTATGCTGCATAAAATAAAAATATGATAATTTCATGTGTTATCAGACTTCTCAGGCTTTCATTTCCAGCTAAGAAGGACATATTTGGACCAGGGCATATATTCCTTTGGGTAGATCCAGTAGAGCCATTCTGCATTTGCTGAGAGGTGTTTTCCTTGACCAGTGTTTACAAGATTTCTCAAAAATTTCTTTGATCACCACGCCTTGCTGGAAAAAGAGTTTATTTATGATAAAGCCAAAGATTATTCAATAGTTATCTCACATGTGTGAGTCATTTTGGCTTTTTTTTTTAAAAAAAAATTTAGTGGTTTAAATGCAAGTCTCTAGCTTTAAAAGTACAAATTTGACTTTGCTAAAGCGGTTAGAGGTATTTTGTTAAAAATTTGTAGGGAGGAAGTCTTGGGGTCAAATCCCCCTACATTTTTTTTGCATAAAGCCATTTTTTTTCTTTTGTATAAGCTAAGGCTATTTTTTTCATCAGGAGACGTTAAATTGTAATGGGAGGGGTATTTTGAGGAAAAACGAATGTCTAGATTGTTCTTGTCAACATCATCATCTTCCTCAAGAATGGAATCTTGATTGTTTGAACACCTAAATTCTACAAATTACCATATTTAGAAGATAAAAATGCAACAACTCCTTCAATCAAAGGGCTTATGGAGATTTTTTTTTGAAACAACACCTACAACATTCACCACTAAAAAAGACAAATATGCATATGGTTGTAAGCAGGATGAGGCTCTTAGATTGATTTGCCTCAACATCTCAGATAATCTTCAATTTCACATTGCAGATGATACTATGCCAAAAGAGGTATGGGAAAAATTAAAAAAACCTATTTGGAAAAGTTAATGAGTTTAAAATTTTGCAATTAGATGCAAAATTGAGTACTCTCTCTCCATCAGATTTCCCTTCAATAGATGAATTCTTGGAAAAATTCAAATTTATAAGGTCACAGTTGAAAGCTGGTGACAAGGATAAAAGTGATCAAGAGTGCATTTTTATTATTTTTTCAAAGTTGAAATGACCATATAATGTTTTTCCTCTACTTTTTATACTATGATGGATACATTAGGTGATGAATTCAAATGGCCTTCCTTTGAAGTTTTTTGTGAAATATTGACTAGGGAGCAAACAAAATTAATGGCCTTAGATGATCTACCTGGTTCTAGTCATGCTCTAGTTGCTAATTCTTCTAAAGGAAAACCTTCACCTAAGTCTAAACAAAAGTAATCACCTTAAAATAACCCTTCAGAGTCCACCACCCAAACACCTCATCATTCTAAATCTACTAAGACCAAAAAGTCCTTTAAGCAAAAGAAGAAAACATTTGGTCCATGTAATTTTTGTAGTGGTCCTAATCATGATGAAAGTAGATGTTTTAAGAAGATGGAAGCATTATAGGTAGTGGTCAGACAACATAAAATTTCCATTCCATCTCCATCTCCTTCTACTTCTCCTGTAGGAAAAGGGAAAGCACTTTCAGCCAGGGCTATATCTTCATGTCATGATCAGTGGATTTTTGACTCAAGTGCTTCTCACCATCTCACACATTCTAAGGATCTATTGTCTTCTCTTATAGATTATAGGACATCACATATTGTTATGGGTAACTCCTCATAGATTGAAGTTTTGGAATCTAGTACTATTGATAAATAGGATGGATGTTTTAACAATGTATTGCTTTTACCCCAAATCTCTTCTAATATTCTCTCTGTATATCAAATATGTAATTTTGGTACTAGTATAACTATGGAGTTTACTTCACATGATTTTGTAATAAGAGAATGTAATGATCCTAGTGAGATAGTTTCTATAGGTACAACAGACCATACTACAAGACTCTATACTTTTGATAAGTTTGAGTCTTTTATGTCTTTTGGTTCTTCACTTATAGCACATGGTAATAATCTTAGCAAATTGTGGCATGAGAGATTAGGACATTTGAGTTATGGATATATGCAATAAATGAGTACAAAACATCTTGTAAAAGGCCTTCTTAAGGTCTCATGTATTGATGGGGTGTGTCTTGGTTGTCTAGTTGGTAAACAACACTAGGATCCATTTCCAATTGGTAAGGCCACATGTGCAAATGAACCCTTAGGGTTGGTTCATAGTGATTTGATGACTTTTCCAACTAGTTATTTTTTAGGGGATAAATATGAACTCACATTCATTGATGATTTCACTCGTAAAACTTGGGTATATTTTCTCAAGTTGAAAAGTGAAGTTTTTGAGACTTTTAAGGCTTTCAAAACCTTTGTTGAAAAACAATCATCTCTTCCTCTTAATAAGATATGCACTAACAATCGGGGGGAATATGACAGTAATGCTTTCAATTATTTTTGTATTGAGCATGGGATACAATACCAGTTCACTATACCACACACTCCTCAATAAAATGGTGTAGTAGAGAGGAATAATCAAACATTGAAAAAGATGGCTAATTGTATGATTCACTCTATAAATTTGGGTCCACAATATTAGGCTGAAGCTGTAAATTGTGCAAACTACATTCAAAATCATATGCCTCACAAAGCTATGTAAAATATGACACCAAAAGAAGCTTGGTCTGGGATCAAGCCTGATATTTCAAATTTTTGCATCTTTGGAAGTCAAGCATGGGCATTTATTCCTGATGACAAACGTAAAGCATTGGAGAAGAAAATCTAACCACTCATTTTTGTTGGCTATTGTGAAGATGTAAAATCCTACCATATTTTTGCTCCTATCACACATGATGTGTTGTTTCGATAGGATGTTTAGGTTGATGAGCTACCCACTCCATAGGAGTGTACATCTAGTTCTTCTTTTCCCCCTCCTTCTATTGAGGATAGTGAGGATTTGCTTTCTATTGTTGATGATGATGATGTTTCACGTGTTCAATGACCACAACCATCTTCTTCACCACCTTTACCCAAGTGGGCAAAGATAACTCTACAGGTAGCTGATTCTTTCATTGGCGATCCATCTGATTCTCATCATACTCGCTCACAGACATCCAGTGTTGCTCTTTTGGGACAAGCTTGTACAAATGATCCAATGTTTTTTTATAGGCCATTGGTATACCTGAGTGGGATTTTGCTATGTATGATGAGTATTCTTCATTGATGAAGAATGATACTTGGGATCTTGTCCCTCTTCCTAAGGAAAGAAAACTTGTAAAATGTAAATGGGTTTATAGGACCAAATTTGCTGCAGATGGATCAGTAGATAAGTATAAAGCTAGATTAGTAGCTAAGGGTTTTTCACAGGTTAAAGGGGTTGATTACTCTGAGACCTTTGCCCCTGTAGCTAAGATGGATTCTATTCGGCTTGTACTCTCTCTTGCTGCTTCACATTCTTGGTCAGTTTTTTAGATGCATGTGAAGAGTGATTTCTTGCATGGTGATCTCCATGAGGAGATCTATATGGAGCAGCCTCTAGGATTTGTGTAGGACTCATCATTGGTTTGCAGACTCTGTCATTCTCTTTATGGCCTCAAACAAGCTCTTAGAGCTTGGTACGAGAAGATGGATAGTTTTCTTTTGAGTTCTAGTTTTATTCGTTGTGAGTTAGATCACAATGTATACATCTTGAAGCAAGGTGAGGAGCTTGTCATTTTGGTTTTGTATGTTGATGATCTCATCCTCACTGGCAGTTCAGATTCCTTGATACATGACATCAAGGACAAGTTGGTAGATAGGTTTGATATGATAGATCTGGGACTTCTACATTATTTTCTTGGTCTTCAAGTTTTTCAGTCTTCTGAGGGCATCTCTATTGGACAGCAAAAGTATGTGACAGATCTTCTTCATCAATTTGGCATGGCTGATTGTAAGCCTACCCCCACTCCATATTAGTTAGGTATTGTGTTGTCTACCACTTGTATGAATCCTCTTATTGATTCCACTTTGTATAGGAAACTTGTATGTAGTCTTTTATACTGGACTCATACCCATCATGACATCACATTTGCTGTGAACCTTGTCTCTTAATTATCACATGAGCCTCATGAGATTCATTGGCAAGTAGCCAAGCATATTTTGTACTACATTCGGGGCATCACTCACTTTGGTATACATTACACACCACAGAGTTCTACACAACTTGTTGGATACACTGACTCTGATTGGGCTGGTGATGTTGACACTCACAAGTCCACTTGTGGATTTGCTTTCACACTTGGTTCAGGTCTAGTTTCTTGGGCATGCAAAAAGTATACGGCTATTGCATTATCTTCTACTAAGGCTGAGTATCGAGGTGCTGTCAAAGCTAGTTAGGAGATACTTTGGCTTCAACAATTACTTGGAGAGTTTGGCTTCACACAACAGGGTCCTACTACTCTTTGGTGTGACAACCAAAGTGCGATTACTATTTCACACAATCCTATTGAGCATCAGTAGACAAAACACATTGAGATTCACATGCACTTCATTCAACATCTTATTCAGGATGGAGTTCTTTCTTTGGAGTTTGTGCCTACAGCTGAGTAGATTGCAGACATCTTCACTAAACCTTTGGCTTCTCCTCATTATCTTTAGTTGTGAGTGATGCTTAGGGTGAAGGAAGTTTTCCTTGGGGGAGATTTCCCATGAAGTCCTTCCTTCCTTTGTTTTTCATATATTTGATTGGTTTGTACATGGGTACCTTATCAGGCCTAGTAGCTGGGACCCATCTTTGTTTGTCATTCTCCCTATGTTTCGCTTAAGGGAGGGTGTTGGAATAATGAATATTTAAGCTTACCTAAGGTTAATAGGGTAAGTTATTTATTACCTAGGGTTAATTTTATTTACCTAGGTTAATTTGTTTTATTGTTGAGAATCTCTCAACAATATATTTGTTCGCAGTATGTGAAAACAAATAGTTTGTTTTCTCTATTTTGTAATCACTAAAAATGGTTTGTTGTCATAAAACAAACTATTTATATTATAAATACTTTACAATATATGAGAAAATAATGAGAGATTAATAAGAGAATATAGAGAATTTTGTGGATTATCACCTATTTTTTAGGTGTGAGAAATTTACTTTATTTTTTGATATTATTTGCAGGTTATTTGTTGTGGGTTCTTTCTCCTGGATTGATCCTATGGATCCTATGTATCTCTTGCTCATTCTTTCATTTCCAATCCTCAATAAATAGACTAAGAATGCGGGAAAAATATCTTGAAAATGAGCATATAATTATTGAATAGCCTCAAAGAGGCTATGATCAAAGTGAAAATATTATGGAAGAAGGTGTCTTTCTTATTGACTAATAAAATTTGTCTTTACTTTATGAGATCATTTAATAAGCCTTTATTACAAAACCCATTCATAAGCCCTTCATCACATTCCATACTCACTCTCTAAACCATGAGTCTATCCATTATCCTCCTACATCATCCCTTCTTGAAAGAGAGCCCCTATTATGGGAGGCAAATGAAGAAGATAAGGTTCAAGTTGTTTCTAACTAGTTTTCACTTTTTCACATTCAGAAGATGAAAGAAACTAAGATAATGGTCAGGGGTTTGTACATACCCAGATGAAGTTTGCACACCATATCTAGAGGATTGAAGGAGCTCCTATTTGGCTATGGAGGATGACACCTGTAGATAGGAAATACTTAAATATAAAAATGTTAGATAGATATATGGTGGACTGCCAAGCGATATGCTCGGTCCCAAAAGTGCAAAGACTTTCTTGAGGGATGACAGTCCACTTATTTGACAAAAGAGTGTTGCTAGAAAAAGAAATGGTGAAAAGACTGAACAAAAGAAATAGAGATAATGCATACCTATATTCTACTATTAGTCTGTCACAGTCACTAACGTCAGTGGTTCTGCCAATGTTGGTTATTCAAGTTGCTGACATCAGTTATTCTACCGATGTTGGTAGGGGAAATGGTCAATGTCAGTTAGGGCAATGGCCTTGGGCAAATTTTGGACAGGGTTGTGGTTGACAGAGGGGTTTAGAAGGTCTGTCTGGGAGTTTGGAGGTCCATGCAAGATTGTAGGGAAGTCAATAGAGTCTTAAGAGGGACAAGGGGTAGAAGATAGGTTGTCAAAAAGGGGTAAGGATATGGGGAAGACCTCTCAGCCTCTCCAAGAAGAAAGTCAGGTTTGGTTGATGATATTTAGAAATACTAAGTAGAAGCTAACTACTAATACTTTTTAAATTACTGAAATGAAATAGAAGAATAATACTTAGATCTTGCTTGTTGAAGAATCAGAGGTGTGAATGCTTGTTCCCAATGCCACTGATGATATAGAAGACTTCCTAAAATGTTTTAATCAAGTGTGGAGTGACTGATGTAGAGTTCCTGTAGCCTGTGATGCTTGGTGTGTGTTTGGGAGAGAGAGAGAGAGATGTCAAATTTAGAGAGAAAGAGAATTAGCTTTTGGGTCTATGATTAGCCATTTTGGGGGTTAGAACATGGTTTTAATTAATTGACGTTGGTGATTCCACTGGTGTCAGCTAATGGGTAACCGACATCGGTGGCTAGAGAATGGGAAAAAAGGCTATTTTTAGCTTTTTGTCCATTCTTCCATCTGCTGAGTTCAGCTGCCATTGGAAAATGGTCCAAAGGTGGATTAAATAGGTGCGAGAGGTTAGTGAGAGGGTTGAAATAGGTCTTAGGTAATTAAGAAGGGTCATAGGGTGATAAATGAGGTATCCAAGGGCAAGGTGAGGTGTCATGGGTGGTGTGTCAAGGGTGGTGCTATTAATTTAAAATAGGTAATTTATTTTAAATTAATAAGTGTATGGGTTAAAAATGTTTAGAAGCAGATTAAGGGGACCAAGGGGGAGTAGAACAAGGAGTAGACACAATTTTGGTGTCTACATTTGCCCCTTTTTGTCTTATTGGTTGTTCTTGATGAACTGCAAGACAAAAATAGGAGTAAGTTGCCTCAGGTATGGGATAAGGTCATTTTTGTCATGTTGGTTGTTCTGGTGAACTACAAGACAAAAATAGGAGTTGGTTGCCCGAGATGAGGGATGAGGTATTCCCCCTCAAAGTGGGAGTCGAGGGAAGGTAACCTAATATCAGGTGCCAATTTGATAGATAGAGGATGGATATGGTGAAGTTTGAGTGTGAATGCTGCAATAGTTGGGATTGCGCATATACCACTTCATGTGATAAATAGGTCAAATTATTGCAGTCAAAGGTTAAGGAGTGCTAAAATCAAAATAACCAGTCCCTAAAATTTAGTCGTAGCTGATTGGGTTAAATGATCAAAGCTGTAGCTCCAATGGTCATCATGTTCCAAGTATCTCAGGCTCAGGAAGTGCTCTTGGAAAACATGAAAATGTCACAAATATTGGGGATCAACTTGATCACAATCTGACAATAGGTGTGAGGGTCATAATATGGGTTGCAGACAATTTTGGTATCTATTCGTGAGGTAGCATATGCAATCAAAACAACCAAGGCATAGTTGTCTCAAAAACTAGTCATGGTCTAAGGAGATAGTCATGATCTCCAAGGTTGTTGGGCATGATTTTGGGTTTGTATAGATATTTGGTCCATTAGATGGACAAATGAAGGAATGGTCGAGCTAACCTCAGAAGACCCTATGTTAACTGAGTGCTACCTACATAGCCCTTTTTGGAAGGGCCTTAGGCCAATGTAGTTCTCTCTAAAAGGGAGGAAGAGGGTCAGAGAGGTCGATAGTTGTTTTGGTCATGTTAGTGTATGTTAGCATGTCCCATATGTGTGATGGTACATGCTTGAAATGATGAGGATGATGATGTTACATCCTTTTTCATATTGTGTGATGGTGTATTCTATAACATTGGTTGGGAATCCCTACCAAGTTTCCATATTAGTGATGGATGTATGCTAAAAATGAAATGAATATGCTTATGCTTCATAAAGTAATGTTTTATGCTTGGCATAAATTGTGTTTGGTTGATAGTTTCCATGTGTATTGGTTTCCATAGAAACTAGTGTGAATAGGTTATGATAATGTTAGTGGTCTGAAAAAAAAGGTTTGGTTGGTTTGGTTTTTGTTGTATGTGACCAAAGTGTGTAAGAAGTGAAAGGCGCATTGCTCTTTCATTGACAAGGACCATAGTTATAGCATAGATAGGGTTATTACAAACAAAAACCCCATTCATGCATTACGTCATTAACCATTATTTGTGTTAGAGAAGTAACCGAATCACTTTGACATTAAATGAGCTCAAAATCCCTTGAGTATGTTAGGGTAATAGGTGATGTGATATATTAGGATAGGGAGGATAGCGCAACCCTTTTTAGTAGGGATAAATTCACCCCTTTTATAGGTGACCCTGAGAATGACTACTGGCAAGTCCATGACTTAATAGTTTGTCAATCAAATTTTTTTTTTGGGTAGACTGATCGATGCGGGAAGTCTACGTGGGGATGCTGTTTTGTTTTGTGGTCATATGTGAAGCTGATCAATGTGGGAAGCTTCTGAGAGAGTGCTGTTTGTAGCAAGATTTTTAGGCATAGCCATCCTTCAAGGGATTGGTCTATATTTTTGCTTTATATGTTTTTGAGGGCTTTTAATAGCTATCCTTCAAGGGAGTAGTATATTAGCTATAGCAATGATGATGTAGCTGTCCTTTGAGGGAGCAGTCTACATTTAAAGTTTATGACCTTTGAGTAGGTATCCCAATTTTATATATATATATATATATATATATATATATACTAAAGTTTTAGTCATGGACTAGCCTATAGAGGTTTAAGGGCTCCCTTTTATTAGGACAAAGCATTCATACTTTATAAAAGGGTTACATGGTGTTCGTTTAGGGGAACAGGGTTGAAAGGAATGAGGATTAAAATGACAGGGATTGCTCAAGGGACGAGCTAAAGTTAAATATCAAGTGAATGAGTACTTGATTAACAGTAGAATGGTCATAGACGTAAGGCATTAAGGGCTCAGGTTTTGGTCAGCCTTCAAGAGAAGATAGATGATAAGTCCCTGATCCATACTTGTGCATTATGATATAAGGTCTGAGCCAATTGGGAGCAAACTTGCCTCATTTACTTCTTTCCATGTTGGTCACCTGTTGGTTTTCTTTAAGGACGAGATCCCCAATTTTGAAATCTCATTCTCTCAGATTTTTGTTATAGGCACGTTTGATATGATTTTGATAGATGTGGAGATGGTTAAGGGCAGTAAGATGATGTTTGTTAAGTAACTCAGGTTGAGCTAATCGATCTTGATGAAAGTCATCATTAGAAATAATGTCATGAAAAGAGATGCATAAAGAAGGTATTTTTACTTCAAGAGGTAGGATAGCCTCTATTCCATACACTAAAGAGAAAGGTGTAGCACCCGTAGGGATTCGAATGCTAGTGCGGTAGGCCCACAACGCGAAGGGAATGTGGATGTGCCAATCCCTTCTAGTGTCATTGACCACCTTCATGAGGATTTTGGTTAAGATTTTGTTAGAAGCCTCGGCCTATCCATTGGCTTGTGGGCAGTAAGGTGAGGAGAAGCTGAGTTTGATGCCAAATGAGTCAAAAAGTTTCTGGACAATTTTATTTTTGAAAGACTTGCCATTATCAGTGATGATTTTGTGAGGTACACTGAAATGATAGATGATGTGTTGGTTGATGAATTTGATGATTTTGTCAGCTTTAGCAGAGACGAGGGGAACCGCTTCCACCCATTTAGTGGAGTATTCAATTTCAGTGATAATTGATTGATGTCAGAGAGATGAATGGGGGTTAATCTCACCAATTAGGTCCAAGCCCCATTGTGAAAAGGGCTAGAAGTCCGTAGTAAATTGTAGAGCATGGCTAGGGATGTGAAGCAAGTTAGCGAGTTGTTGGCATTTGATACAACACTGAACATAGTCACTACAGTCTTGGTGAAGAGTGGGCCAATAATAGCCTAGGTGAAGGATGCATTTTGCAACTGAGTTACCACTAAAGTGTCTGCCACAAATCCCATCATGGACTTGTTTGATGGCATGATATGTTTCAGTGGAGGTTAGAAATCGAAGAAGGAGGCCATCAAAACCTCATTTATAGAGAAGACCCCCTAGCATAGTATATCAAGTTGTGCTTTTGATAAAATCCCATCGCACATTGCTAGAGAGATCAGGGGGGACAATTGAGAAAGTTAAGTAGTCCACAAGTTGTTTATACCAAACATCCCATGGACTAGAGTCAATGGTGCTGAAGAGGTTAATATTAGTGGAGATATATGAAGGTAATGCCAAACAGTGTACCGCAACATAGATTCTTGAGGAGGTAGATGATGATGGGATATGTGAGGTGAGGGAGGCCATGGTGTTGACAAACTTATTCATAGATCAAGGAATAGTTTGTAAGAGGTAATGGTCAAAATATTCTAGTAGGGTGTCAACACGGTGTTTGTACCTTTGTAAAACTTCATTTTTAAAAAGATATGAACCATTGATTTGATTGACGACTAGTTGTGAGTCACCAATGTTGATGGTCTTGGTGCCTAGGAAAAGGACAGTTTGAAGTCCCAAAATTAAGGCTTCATATTTAGCCATGTTGTTGGTACATTCAAAGTCAAGTTTGAAAGATAGAGGCATGGGATCACCCTCGTGTGGGATGAGAATGACCCCTGCACCCCCACCATGTTGACATTTGGATCCGTCAAAGAACATTGTCATTTGATAGAATATGTCATCAGTGGAAAGTGTGGTGATTGATTCGTTAGGGAATTTGCAGTCAGAAGGTTGGTTGTTAGGTAGAGGGGCATTCGCTAGTTGGTCAGTGATTATTTACCCCTTTATAGATTTTTGTTGGATGAACTCCAAGTCAAACTCAGTAAGAAGCATGAGCCAATGAGCCATACGTTGATTTTGGTATGGCTTAGAATGCATGTATTTTAGAGGGTCGGTATGGGTGATGATATAAGTTTTGTGATTGAGAAGATAATGATGGAGTTTGGTGGCAGTAAAGACTAATGCCAAATAGATTTTTTTAGTATGAGTATACTAAGTTTCATAGTCAATGAGCATTCAACTTATATAATAAACCGCTTGCTCACGATGTTGTTCGTCTCAGTGTGTGATCATGGCACCTAAAGAATGATTTGTTGCTGAGATGTAAAGATAAAAAGGTTGGTCATCTTTAGGTGGAATAAGGACTGGTGGAGAGACAAGATAATGCTTAAGAGCCTCAAAAGCCTCTTGGTAGTCCTTATCCCAATTAAAGGAGACGTCCTTCTTTAGGAGGTGATGAAAGGGTTGACATCGGTCAAAAAGATATGAGATGAAGCGACAAATAGATTGAAGCTTCCCTTGTAGGCTGCGAAGTTGCCTTAGATTGGTAGGTGGTGGCATGTCGAGTATATCTTGAATCTTAGTAGGATCAATCTCAATGCCACAAAGAGAAATGATGAACCCTAAAAGCTTCCTTGAGAGAACCCCAAAGATGCATTTCTTGGGGTTAAGGTGAACATTGTATTGAAGAAGGTAAGTGAAGATTATTTTAAGGATGGTTAAATGGTCACGGCAAAGTTTATATTTGCCTAGTAGGTCATCCACATAGTCCTCCATGATTTTGTGGAGGAGATCATGAAAGATGTAAGTCATGGCGCATTGATATGTAGCACCTACGTTCTTTAGGCCATAAGGCATGACCCTATAGCAAAAAGTCCCCCATGGGGTGATGAAGGTAGTTTTGTGTTGATCTTCTAGTGTAATCAAGATTTTGTTATATCCTAAAAACCCATCCATGAGTGATAGCATCTCATGACCAATCGTAAGATCAATAAGTTGGTCGATGTTGGGTAGAGGAAAATCATCTTTTGGGTAAGCTAGGTTAAGGTCATGATAGTTAGTAAAAATTCAGATCCCCCTAGTTGCTTTGGTGATAGGGATGATATTTGAAACCCATTGCAGATAATCAATGGGTTAGATAAAGGAGACAGAGAGAAGATGCTAAAGCTCCTCTTTAACAAGGAGTGTAACCTGAGGATGGATCTTATGAAGATTTTGCCTGACAGGGTTAGCTTCTGGGTTTGTGACAATGTTATGAATGACGATGTTAGGGTCGATGCCAGGCATATCGCTATAGGTCCAAGTAAAGGCTTTGATATGGTCTGAAAGGAATTTGGTGTAGTCAATTTGTTCTTGGGCATCCAAAGATTGACCAATATTTAAAACATGAGGAATATTAGAAGATGGGAGATTAATGTCAATGGTTGATTCATTTAACATAACCTGCATTTCTGAAGGAAGTGACCATTGAATGAAAGAGTCATCTACACCCATGTTGATGAGAATGGCATCATCATCTATGCATTGGATAGTGTTGATAGTATCATATTTATCGTCTATCATGTTTGGATAAATGAGAGGGACAGCCCTGGATACCCCACCTAGTTGATAGGTTAGGGGTTCCAAGCAAATGGCATTTATGGAAAAAAAACTAGGAGGGATGGAAACCACCGACTTCGTAGGTGAAGATGGGGGTATAGGCGAGTTTGGAGGTGATTGGTCTATGATAGGTTTGGGGTGAGGGTTTTTAGAAGTTTTAGTAGGTTCTTCAAAACCCAGGCCATGTCGCTTCTTGGCATTCTTTATGGCCTCATCATTTGGTGGTTCGACGGGATGGTGGGAGCCTTGTTCATAGCATCCAAAGCCAAAGCCCTTCCATGCACACCTATAAAGATAGGTGTGAGCAAAGTTTGGGTTGCCAAGAAAAGAGAAGTCAGACGTAAATAGTTGGGGTGATGAAAGAGGATTCCCATTAGTGGGATCTCGATCTAGCCCTCCATAGATGAGATTTGTTTAAAGATTAGGAGGACCATAAGGGATGACCATTCTGATACGATGGTCATAGCTAGGATTGCGATGAAGTTTTCCATACTCTTAAGGAGTCTGGAACATGTCCAAGGTGAGTAAATGATACTCCCTAAGTGAAAGACTTTGGAAGATATCTTCCATAGAGTATTTTATTGCCACTTGATGAGGTGGTGTAGGTGTAACCGCCATTTGTGTACTTGTTGAAGCTTCTATGGGTGGAGGTGGTGTTTGGGTCGATGTCTTAAGAGGAATGAGAACATCATTGGGTTGATAAGTTGTGTTGCATGTCTTGAAAGGGGAGGGGTCTGTGGGAATGACATGGACTTGACCGTCGTGTTCAAATTTGACACAATGGTGTAATGTAGAAGGGACACCGGCCATGGCACAGATGCAAGGTCATCCTAATAACATATTGTATTGGAACTCTCCCTCAATGATGTAGAAGAGCTCTAGGATTGTTCATGCACCAAAACAAATATTTAAGATGATGGTGCCAATGGTAGTGGCGGTGGTGTCATTAAAAGATTGAAGAATTACGTCAGTTTTTGATATGCAATTCTTTGGGAGGGCTAATTGGTCATAGGCATGGGTGGAAATGATATTGATGCTGGCACCCCCATCAATCATAACTCACTTAATGCAAGTTTAATCAATGTAGGCTATGATGAAAAGGACAGCATCCTGATCTTCTAAGTTGGAGGTAGGAATTTCATAATCACTAAAGGTAATAGAGGTGATGGTGGGTAATAATTGGACTAAGGTAGCTAGTGGTTGGGGGTCCTCAGGTTAGACCTCCACTGCCTATAAAGCCTTGATTAAAGCTTGACGATGTTGTGGAGAGATTTGAATGAGGTCATATAAGGACATCTTCACGGGGGTTTGGTGAAGCTATTTCACCATAGAATCACAAATTGCCTCCGAAGAAGTGGGTTGGGATGTACCCAAGATAGAAATCTTGGGTTTGGGTGGTTGAGTAGGTTTGACAAATGGGTAGGTCCAAGGAATAACAACTTTCTCTTTTCCTTTATCCTTTAAAGCTTGTGACCTAGTGGCCACATTGATGGTGTTAATCTCGAATAAAGGGGATGAAGGAGGTAAAGGGACCATAGTCTGTTGATGGGATTTTGATGAAGGTAGAGAGGTTGGAGAGACATTAGATAGTGTTGGAGATGTGTCGAAAGAATCCTCAATAAGAAGGGTGTCTTTTTCCATGAATTGGTGGATGAAAACCTTAAGGGCACAACAATTTTTAGTGTCATGCCCAGGTGTGCAATGATATTGGCAAATTTTAGTGTCATCAAACCAAGACAGCTTTGGTTCAAGAGGTGGAAATGGTTTGATAGGTGGAAGAGTGATGTTAGAAGTTTGCAAAAGTAAGTGTAGTATCAAAGCATATGAACCCACTAATGGGTCCGTGCTTGTTGATGCACTAGGTGTTGATGACTTTTGTTTGGGAGTTGTTGAGGGAGACTTCCATACCACCTTTTGGGTTGGTGATGGGGCCCCTCGTGTAGATGACACTTTCTTTGTGAGGGGTGCCAAATTTTTCAGAGGAGGTATGTTTTTGGTGGGTAAAGGGAGTAATGGAGGCAACTTGTTTTTGGTAGGTGTTGGAGTAGGGAGCACTCCTATTAAGGTAGAAGGATGGGGGCCCAAAATGGAGGGCAATGATGATGGTGGAGGAGGAGTTCTCTGATGTGGTTTAGTATCCTTCTTTGGTTTAGTGTAAGGACTACTATTATGCAAGATGAGGTTCACATCTACCTTCACTTGTGGGTGAGTGAGGTTTGATATGGGGTGAACACCGAGGGATTTAACCAGTTTTGGTATGGTGGATGTTTGTGAGGGTTTAGGTTTAGATGTGGATGGTTGAGCTTCTAAAGATTTGGATGTAGAAGCCTAGTCCTCATTGAAGACTTTGGGAGATTTTGTCGAAGGAGGGTCATTAATACGAGATGAGATGGGACAAGTAAGATAAGGAGTTTTGAGTCACTCCCATAATGCCTTATGTTCTAAGTTCCTCGAATGGAGAAATCCTAAGTTCTCAACCAATCAAGAGAATTATTTGGAAGATGTTGGATGAGGCTTTGTTTTTTTAGAAGATGTGGGTGGTTGTGAGACCGAAAATGTGTTAGATGCAGTGATCTTAGGCCAAAGGTGAGAAAGAGTCATCACTGGATCATCTTTAGTCGAAGTAGGTGAAGAGACAAGTTCTTCTCCTGGTGGAGAAGGAATTGGAGAATGTGACTCCTCAAGAGGATAGAGGGTAGGGATGATTGTGCCTTCTACTTATGGTTGAATAGTAGGAAAGGTATGGTCCTCCATTGGTAGTAGGAAGGATGAAGGTGGGGCTAGTGGCATTGGTATGGTTAAAGCATCCTCCAATATAAGAGGGGTAGATGGAGAACTAATAGGAGTAGAAGGTTCTTCCACCTATGGAGGAGAAATAGGAGAAGAAGGTTCTTCTACCTGTGGTGGACAAATAAGAGAAGAAGGCTCTTTTACTTGTGGTGGAGGGATAGGTTGACTAATCTCTTAGGTTCATGGAAGAGGTTGGCTAGGGATGGGAGGTGACACCATGTTGACTGTGCGTATATTACAGTCTTGGGGGTCATCAGCCATGGTCTGAATGTTATTTTGACTAGGGGGATGTTTAGGGAAAGGTTGTCTAAAGATGTCTATGTTTTAGTTAGGTGGCGCATTTGGGTTATCCAAAATAAGATCCCCCTTGTCTATCATGTCTTGGACAATGTTTTTGAAGGTTTTGCAGTTGTTTATGTCATGGCCTTTGACACGGTGATAATTATAGAAGTCATTTTCCCTATACCATGTAGGGATGGGGTCAAATTATGGTGGTGGTCAAATTTGGGGGAGGTTGAGGACTCCCTATTTAACTAGTTTATCCAACACGGATGCGTATGGTTCTCCAATTAGAGTATATTGATGCTGTATGTATCGTTGTTGGAATTGTCGTGTAATGCTTTGAGATGTGGAAGGTTCGAATTGATTAGTTGTGGTAGATGATGATGATCTAATTACCACAACATTTGCTGATCCCTTAGACTTGGAATTGGAAGAAGAAGATTTGGAAGAAGAGTCATTTGATTTTGCATTAGTATGCAATTTGACCTTATCTTCTTCGACATCATGAAGTTCATGCTTTCTAGCCAAATGTGCGGAATGTTTGGACCTGCAAGGTAGATGAAATGCGTTTGGCACATGCTTGTGAAAAGAGATTAATGAGCTCAAGTTGAGGTAAATAAAAGGAGAGTTGGTTGATTAAACTTCTCCATTGAGAAATGAAATTAGCTATGGATTCATCATCAAATTGTCTGATAGAATATAGGTCCGTGATGGAGACCTTTTTAGTGATGTTGATAGAAAGGTGGTCAAGAAATAGTTGAGCTAGTTGAGTGAAGGTAAATAGAGAGTGACTGGTAATAAAACTATACCAATCGAGGGCAGAACCAGAAAGTGACATGGGAAATGTGTGTAGTAATAATGCATCATCATGTGCTATAAGGTAACAAGCGTGTCTAAACGCTCATAGATGTTGCTGTGGGTCCTCCTTACTCTAAAAGTGAGTAAACTTGGGAAGTTCCCACTGACTAGGATATGGTCAGATTGGGATTGAAGGATGAATAGGTTCGTTACAAATTTGTTCATATGAGAGAACATTTCTTGAACCCGAAACGGATGTCTCAAGATTAGACACCTTATCCATCGGCATCTTGATTAGAACAACTGGTGGATTGATAGGTGGGGCACCCCCTAAGTTGTAAGGTGCTTGGAAGGAGTTAGGAGGGGAATATGACATAGTTGGTTGTGCTTTTATAGGTGAAACATATTGGTAACTAGTCATAGGGACTGATGTTGAAGTCAAGGGTGGTTGTGTTATGAAGCTAGAAGGCAGAACTTGGCTTGATGTTGCCAAAGGTGGTTGAGTGGTGGCAACACTTGTTGAAGGAGAGGTGGTTACTCTTGTATTTATGGGTGTGAGAGTAGGTGGGATGGAGACAATTAAGTTTTGGAATGGTGTAGAACTTTGTTGAATGATTTGTGGTTGAGGGGTTATAGGAACCCCAAAGGAGGTAGGTCCAGAAATAGGAGAGGTCACACTTTGAAGATTGGTCATGGTCGGGTTGTTGGTTGAGGCAATGGCCTGGGTGACCATGGGTTGGGTTATGGAGGCTATTGATATGATTTCCATGTCAACTAAGGAAGTTGGTATCCCATAAACTGGGTTGCCTGAAGAGTCTCGTGTTTGACTTCTTGTGAGATAGTGCTGAAGGGCCTTGACATTGAGGTCAAGGAATCTTTCAAAGTCTTGGTCCCCTTTGAGAACAATATGAGGTTGAGTTGGGGTTAGAGTACACTCAGTGTCTAAATGATACTCTATTAGAGGACTTGATATAGAAGGTGAAGGTGGGAGTGGTTGTTGCCTTGCATGGTCAACAAGAGTTTTGGTTTAACTACGTGTCAAAACCATCCAAGGCAAGAAAGATTCCAATTCTAAAACTCTATGTTTTAGCCTCAGAAAACTAGAATAGGTGTTTTTAATAGCAAAAAGGTTAGGTTTTTAGCTTGCTATTTTGAGAAGAAATTTTTTGACAGTGATCGATGTCGGTGGAAAAATTGATGTCGGTGAAGAAAGTTGCTAATGTCAGTTAGATAACTGATGTCAGTGAAGATCAGTTGTCGATGTTAGTGGAAAAACCAATGTCAATTACTGTGTATTTCCAGAAACTTCAAAAAACTAAAATTTTTTGGAAGAAAGAAGAAAGTTTTGAGTTATTCTTGGAGCTCAGAATGTGACCTCACCAGCTCAAAAAACTAGATAGAGACAGAAAAATAGATGAAGACAAGCAGCCTCTAAACGTTAAATTCCTAAGAATAAGTTTTAGAGTCTTGTTGGCTTATGCCTTAAAAGAGTGTGTTTGGGAAGTTGGGCTTTTAGAATGGGTCCTAAAAGAGGCAGTCTAAAGTTGGTTTTGGGTTAGTTTTGGTACTCAAAATCTGTAATAGGTTCCGTATGTGGCCTAGTGCTAAGAGCTTGCTCCCCTCACTTCACAAGCCTAGAGATAAGCTGGATTGCTTAGCTAGTATATACTTCCCCTAGAGTTTATACTCTGCCAGAGAACAGAGTGGGTTCTCCCCTTGGTAGTGAAGTCCAAGTAGGATTACCAAGAAGGGTAAGATATCCACTAGGTGATGAAATCCTAGTCGGACCTTGTCTCAGGTATGTTTAGATGTTTAGTTGTGAAAGTGGTCTGGTCATGTAACATAAGTGCACTACAATTTATTCATAATGCATTTTTAATTACTAGATGTGAGAGCTAAGTATGCATTCAGGCATAAATGAAATGCAATAGATTTTAGCCCAAACTGAAATGCTTTGTTCGGATGCAAATAATTAGGAAAAGGTTAAGAGCATGAACTTCACTACTCTAAGATGCAAAAAAGAAGTGACAAGAAGAAAAAAAGAAAGAAGTTCTTTTTAACTTGTGCTTATGGTTTCATCTCAAAATAAAGAGATAGAAGAAAAGGATGCAAGAAGAGACCTAATGCACCTATATGAATGTTTGCCTTTTAGAAGAAATGAACTCGAGGAAAACTCCAGGGTCCCACCAGGCATGCCAGAATGTTTCTAACTAGTTTTCACTTTTTCACATTCAGAAGATGAAAGAAACTAAGATAATGGTCAAGGGTTTGTACGTACCTGGATGAAGTTTGCGCACCATATCTAGATGATTGAAGGAGCTCCTCTTTAGTTGTGGAGGATGACACCTATAGATAGGAAAGACTTAAATAAAAAAATGTTAGATAGATATATGGTGGATTACCAAGCGATATGCTCGATCCCAGAAGTGTAAAGACTTCCTTGAGGGATGACAGTCCACTTATTTGATAAAAGAGTGTTGCTAGAAAAATAAATGGTGACAAGACTGAACAAAAGAAATAGAGATAATGCGTACCTGTATTCTATTGTCGGTCTGTCACAGTTGCCGACATCGATGGTTCTGCTGGTGTCAGTTATTCAAGTTGTAGACATCGATTATTCTGCTGATGTCGGTAGGGGAAATGGTCAATGTCAGTTAGGGCAATGGCCTTGGGTGAATTTTGGATAGGGTTGTGGTTGATAGAGGGGTATAGAAGGTCTGTCTGGGAGTTTAGAGGTCTGTGCAAGATTGCAAGGAAGTCAATAGAGTCTTAAGAGGGACAAGGGGTAGAGGATAGGCTGTCAAAAAGGTGTAAGGATATGGGGAAGACCTCTCAGCCTCTCCAGGAAGAAATTCAGGTCTGGTTGATGATATTTAGAAATACTAAGTAGAAGCTAACTTCTAATGCTTTCTAAATTACTACAATGAAATAGAAGAAGAATACTTATCTCTTGCTTGCTAAAGAATCAGAGGTGTGAACACTTGTTCCTAATGCTGCTGCTGATATAGAAGACTTCCTACAATGTTTCAATCAGGTGTGGAGTGACTGATGTATATTTCCTGTAGCTTGTGATGCTTGGTGTGCATCTGGGAGAGAGAGAGAGAGGTCAAATTCTAGGAGCAAGAGAATTAGCTTTTGGGTCTGTGATTAGCTATTTTGGGGGTTAGAACGTGGCTTTAATCAACCGATGTTGGTGATTCTATCGGCGTCAGCTGATGGGTAACCAATGTCAGTGGCTAGAGAATGGGAAAAAGTCTATTTTTAGCCTTTTGCCCATTCTTCCATCTACCGAGTTTAGTCACCATTGGAAAATGGTCCAAAGGTAGATTAAATAGGTGTGAGAGGCTAGTGGGAGGGTTGAAATAGGTCTTAGGTAATTAAGAAGGGTCATAGGGTGATAAATGAGGTATCCAAGGGCAAGGTGAGGTGTCATGAGTGGTGTGTCAAGGGTGGTGCTATTAATTTAAAATAGGTAATTTATTTTTAATTAATAAGTGTATGGGTTAGAAATGTTTAGAATCAGATCAAGGGGACCAAGGGGGAGTCAACCAAGGAGTAGACACAATTTTGGTGTCTACACAAGCTAAAGTTGATCACGAAGATGATATGAGTAAATATGAAGAATAAATCATCATAGGGACCCCCTTGGTGAAAAAAAGTGCAATTCCATCTTTTTGAGTGAAGATAAAAATGTTCAAGATGCTATTGTAGTTATCCATACAAAATTCAGTCAAGGTATGAAATAATAGGTGCTTGAGAAAGACTCTATATCTACTAAGTTAGTTGATGTCCATGAGAAGGAAGAAGAACCTATACCTCCTACTTTACAAGTTGAAGAGGTATTTTAATATTTTTTTTAATGTCTTTGAAGATTTTGTTTAAGATGTTTTTGATAATGTTTTATCCTTGGAAATGTAACATGATAATTCCTAAGGTATTAAGTTTGTTGAAGTGGTAGTTAATCAACTTGAAACCGATAATGATTTTATACCCATTCAAGAAACTCTTAAATCTATCTTACCTCTTGGTGGTGTGATCTAAAAATATGAAATTATTCCATCCAACCCTATTGAAGCTATATTTAGATGTGAAGTTGACCAAGTACTCAAGAACTAAGAAGATAAAGCTGAGGAGATGGTGGTTCTCAAAGAGAAGGTGATCAAGGCTGATTGGTAGTAAAGGATGAAGATTTTTCAAGAGATTGAATAAATTTTCCAAGTTAAGGTCCAAATACACAATAATATAGAAAAGAGGTTTCTATGGAGGACAATAATCAAGATTGGGTGGACTATGAAAATCTCCTTAATGAGCTTGAGGAACTTGTAGGTGAAAAGAAACCTAATCTTATTGAGAATACCATGGAGGTCAAGAGAACATGACTTATTAAAACACAATTGGAGGTTACAACTAAGGAATATAATAAAAATATTAATATGGTTGAAGTGCTTGAATAATTCACCTTCATAGGTGATCTATTTGTAGCTGTATTGATTACATTGAAGATCATGCCAAGGAGATTGGAAAACACCATGACAGAGATGGAGGCATCAATGCCAAAGTTAAAAAGGTAACTTGTTACATTAAATCCTTAATTTCATGACGAGTTAAAGGTTTAAATCTTTCCCTTTGATCTAATACTAATAGTTTCATTCAGGTTAGTTTGTGTTTAAGTTAGGGGCTTATTTGAGATTGTTGTGTTTTCCATAAGTGTTCTTGATAACACAAGTGTGTTTTCTTAGTTTCTTGTCTTATGTGTCCATTTATTATTATTTGGTGTGTTTTTGGTGTTTTTTAAAATTCAATTAAATGTCAAATTTATGTATAGGTGCCTCTATATCCCAATGGATAGGAGAAGGCTACTGGTCCTTGGTATATCTGACTTGCCACCCTTAGGAAATTGCTAAGAATGTTGACCAATTTGATCAAAAGTCAAATTAAGTCAACCCCATATAGTTTAAAACTTTTTATATAGGTGTTATATGGATTAATAAGTTGTACCATGGTCCACATGAGGTCCTTTAATGTGCTTTAGCTTGGTCATTATCCCATTATAGCATTTCATTTCATTTAAAGCCACTTTTTGGGTCATTTATGAAATTGTACATGTTTATTATGGAAAATAATTGTGTCAAGATGTAATTAAACATAAATATGTTATTTATATGTTAGATATACTATTTCATAACTAAAAATTTGCATGTGTTATGTTGAAATTAAGAAAATAGTTGAGAAACGGTAGTTTTTAGTTGTTGTATAGACTATACAACATAGTTGGCATGTGTGGAAGGATTTAGAGTGACCCTTAATGTCCCTTTAACTCATTTACACAATTTATAAACTTTTAAAAGCTCAAAATTTTTATAAAACCATTTTTTCTCCATCACTCTCCTTTGCATGCAAAAATGATCAATCAGTCTTTGCATGATATGACCAGTAGGAAGTGAGTTTGGTCAAATGCTCTTGTGGACTGAAAATGATCCTTGTCTACTTAAAATACATGATAATATTCATAATTTTTTTAATAAAAAATCTATTAACCATAGTTAATAATTTATACCACTTTTTCTACCTACCCATTTCCATACCTTTAAGGATTCCTCTTTGTTTTTATAATTCCATACAAACTAGTTATTGTACATGATTATAAAGAGTGTGAAAATATTTATCACATGTTCCTCAATCATTTTTTCACATGTGAATGTTAAATAATTGTCATTAATTATCTTAGTTTGTTAGGAGGACTCCTTTGAGGTCTGTGGATAGTTATTTTCATGAATTACAAAGGTTTCTTCATCACGTGTTGTCTTTCAAATGTAAGGTGCATTGGTATTTCATGCCTCTCATCTCATGGTTATCACCTCTCCTTAAAAAACTTATTCTAAATATTGTTTCATATGAATAATATAGTCAAGAAACATGTATACATATTCATACTACCTGCAATAACCACCTATAGTTAGGTGAGATAACCCCTTGACAAGTCATGTTGATGACACGTTGAGGTTTTCAACATAGTGAGAAGTCTTCCAAGGTGAAATAAACAAGTTTAAGCTATTCAAATAGTTTCATATTGGTTGTGACAAAAAAATATTCAATATACAAAGTTTTGCATTTGATGATTACCTATAGGTGCTTCAATAGAGACATGAAGATGATGAGATGAAAGTATTAAAGTTTATTGAGACCTTAACTGAGGTGTGGGAACATTTATAGTGAAATAATAGTAATGATGGATCATAAGTCAAAAAACATACTTGAATCATATCCCTCAATTTTATAAAGTTGCATTTATGGATACCTTACCTTAATATTTCTAAAAAAGAGATATTGTCTCACAAAGAATCATCCCATGATGGATCATTTTGAAGTAAAAACTAGTCTAATGGTTTCCACAATGTAGCCCAATTATAGGGTAGTTATTTGAAAAGAGATATTTTTTGTTTTGTTAAGTGAAGGTAATATTAATAATTTTCCATTCCCAACTAGTTTTTACTATAGATATTCAATGAAATCTACAGTACTTGAAGCTAAAACAATTCTATAACATAGCAATAACCTATAAGTGGAATTGATATATGGTTTCTAAGCTTAAGAGGGACCCAAAAAACTATTTAAGATTTTTAATAACCTCAAAACTTAACCAAGAGAGATAGGATAAATATTTATACCCTAATGCTCATTTATAGGTCCCATAACCCTTAATGGCATCTACAGTTAGTCTATAGACTAAAATGTTGATGTGAGAGTATGAGAGCATGATATGCATGGTCTAGGTGTTCACTCAAGTTGGAAATGATCCAATTAACTCAAGGTTAATAAATGGAGTTGAGGCAAAAGGTTTTCACCCAAGTGAAAACCTATAGGGACCCCTCAAAGTCTCTTTTATTGTCACCTACAGGTGACCCTGCTTGCTACAGTAAACAAACTAGTCTAGAAGAGAGAGGTGAATTCAGAAGGTTGGAAAAGGATGATGATTAATTTATAATGTTTGGAGAAACCTTAAAAATATTTCCATTAGTTTAGTGAGGTACTTAAACCAATTAAATATATCAAGGGTAATTTTTAACACCTTAACCTATAGTTAACATAGTAAACACAATATTAGGCCAATTCATGCATACGAAGAAAGGTGGATTGAGAAAGTTGAAAGAGGGGTAGGATTGGTAAATAATATTGACACCACTCTCATAGTGGTAAGGAAATATCCCTAAGTTTTTAAAAGGATCAATATCCTAACCTGAAGTCATAACCCAAGATTCTTAGGCCTAAGCAATATTATGTGCATAGTCATGAGACCTATAAGTTTGCATTGAATATTTAGAGTTTTAATGACTTATAATAGGTTAAAAAGCTATGAAAATTTTTAAACGTCACCTTTTTGAACTATTTTATCCTTCCATGGTCTCATTTTTGCTAATAAAATAGTGGAGATTCCCTCTATTTTGTCTCAAATAGAGGGCACTGCTAGGGAATTTAGACTGTAGGCTTGGTAAACATATGGTAGGAGGAAACCATGAGAAGTTTTATAACATTTAAAGAGGATGTGAAATTTTTATTTTACCATGAATCAATTTATATAATACCTAAAAGTCCTAAGAAAACATTTAAATGTTTTTTAAAGTCATGAAACATAGGTCAAGCCTATTAAGCCTAGACTAGGCCTAAATCCCTATAGGGGTCTTAATTAAATTATAATGAAATATTAACCTTCATAATTATATTATAACATTTATGATATGGTATAAAACTATTTGAAACCTATAGTTTGTAGGAGATATCATAGAAAAGTCATTTTTGGCCTAAAAGACACCTCAAGGTTACCTAGACTACACTCTCAATCTTGATAGGCCAACTTAAGACACTCACATCTATAAAAAAACTAATCATGGTGACACAAGGATATAGGAATGGTTGAAGGATGTCCCTAATTTTTATTTTTTGGAATTTATTTGTACGTTGGATGTCAATATTTTATTAACAATCCTTAAGAGTCCAAACCTTGTAAAACCCTCCTAAACCCTTCATTTTGACCCAATGGAGAAGATAAGAAAGAATATGCATCTAGATGAGATAGGTTTTCCTAGAATTTATTGTAACTTGTGAAGGAATCTCCCATGATCCTTCCCATTAGATTGGTCTTTACCCTAATTATACAGACATGGTATAAAATAGGGGTTTTTGATAGATTTTGATTTTTTTGTAGGTGTAGAAGAAAATGAATAGGTGAGAGGTATTGGATGGGGTTAATTGATACATATTATAATTAACTATGCTAATTTATCATCATATTTTGTCATGGAAACACTTCTAATAACTCATTCATTTTAGGCAGTTTGTGGTAGATATTGAAAATAGAGAATTACTACTAAGTGAGAGGATGATAAGTCCGATTGGGGGTTCTTTTAAAATTAATTCATGGATTGAAAGGTAGAGGGGTATTAAATAGGTGTCATAACACCTATTATTTGTATTTTTTTAGGAATATAAAGGCCATATTGATGACAAATATGAAAAATACCTATAAAACTAGTGATGGTGACTGTAGATGGTGAGAACAAGTGTCTAGAAGAAGGCTATGAGTTAGGGACACATATAATAACTATTATTTAATTTTTAAAAATCATAATTTGTATTTAAAATTTTTCAACTCTCCATAGTCTATTTATGATCCATAAAAATATGCCTAATTATGAAGGTAGTTTCTAAGAAGATAGTTGAAGACTCCTATGCCAGGTTTGGAGAGTTTCATGCTTTAGATGGACATTTGTCAAAGAAAAAATTATATACATAAATTATAAACTTCATCCTTATAATATAATTTAATTAGTATTCATTCCTTGACATGTGTAATTTTTACCCTTTAGTTTCACTTTTTTCTCTCTCTTCTCACATTCTATAAATGCGAGCCATTTTGGATCTTGTATGAAATTCCACACCTGGTATGCCAAAGCCTTGGTGGTTTGATATTTTAATTTTCATTTTAAATAAGATATGTAATTTGGTTTTGAGTTTAAAAAATATCTTGTCTAATTATGTGAAGTGATGTATAGTGAAAATTCAAGTGACTGATGTCTATCCTTGCTTTCTCTCAATCCTTTCATGTTTGCTACAAGTAGTTCTCACTCTAATAGGTCATATAAGGTATATCTATTTTTTTTTAATACCTTAAAGTGTATACTATCCTTAGTGTCTATAATATAACCTTTGGATCACTTAAATTGAGTATTTTCATGCATATCACCTCCATATTTGAAATACTAATGTTAGAGTAATTCAAGATTCTAAGACTAGTGTTGTGAATCATGTCTCTTAGTGCAATGGTATGGTATCATAATGGAGATGTTTATAGTGCTTAAACCTTTAAATTATCTTAATTTCATGTCTACTTCTATCCCTTTTCATCTAAACAATCAATTAGTGTAGGTGATAATCACTTAAGGATCAATCTAGGGAGCTATCCCTTAAACCCAGATGTCTAACTCTATTGTAGGCAACCCACAGGAGAGGTATTCAAATGTTTCCAAAATATTAGATTAGGCTTCAAAAACCTCCTATATGGTGTAATATTTGGTGATAACATTTAACCAAATATAGTTCCTAACATATTTCAAAATAAAATGAAATAATTAAAGAACTTAATTACAATATCTAACACTCATCCTAATTAATGCATGAATATTTAAAAAAATCATGTATAATAGTCCTATCATGAATGTTATTCCATAAAAACATAAATTAATATAATACAACCATGAAGAATACATATTTAAACATAAAAAATAATTTAGTATTAATCTAACTTTTTATTTATAATATATTTGACCCCTTTTCAAAATATTACAGAGTCATGTATATAGAATGGGAATGGGACTCATCTCTTAGTAGCATATGTTCACAGCCTAAGCCATCGTGGAATGGAATGGTTGTATTTGAGTTACAATAAAATATTCCAAATCTTGAAGTAAGAGTATAAAAATTCATAAGAACCACTAAAAGAAGATTAAGAAGAGGTCAGAAGGGGACCTCATCCCAATTACTTGAGATATGCTTCCTCTATTTCCAGCATAACTACCACCAAGTTGAATTCCTAATCCAATTTACCTTGGTTCACGGGAGGTTCTTGAAATATCACCTCAACTTGGGTAAGTATCTACTCATGGACCTATAGTAGGGTCTCTATGGAAACCTTTACCTTAGACATTTGGTTGATGTTAGTCATCAATTGGGTTACTAGTTTGAGAATTGATTTGGCCATAGCCTTGTTGTATTTTTACACTTTTCTTTACATGACCTAGTCAAATGAATCCAAGTGGACCTTGAAATAATATTTTTCTACCAGGGTGACATCTAGGTGGAATGTAATAGTGATTTTGACCTCTTTAAAATAGGTCAACATCCATTCTCTACTATTTTATAAAGTCTTGATTACTATCTACATGAAGGTTATCAACTCCTTAATTGAATTCCTCATGTTATCGACATAATTCTATTATATTTTTATGTACACCAAAGGCATAGGCTTAAGATTTAGGAACATGCCTTTGTTGATCACCATAGAGAGCCTATTTTACCTATAATCTATGCAAGCAATCATTTCCAAGTATGCTTGAGTGAATTATAAGTTATTTTTTATCATAGTCAAGGCATTTATCACCTTTATAATATTTGTGAACAACTAAATAAGGGCCTCCTCAACTTATCCAATTAGGTTTATTGGGAAAGGGCCCTCACATGTGATCTGAGTACTCTAACTTAATCATGAATGTCTTCCATGAGATTTTTAGTCAACTCATTAGTGGTTAAGAGCATTTATATAGGGTCTTCAACCAATTTCTCCTCATCACTAGGCATCCACACTTTGGTGATTGAGAATAGGTCATATTTAGTCATCCAAAACATTGGGTCTCCTTCTTAAGTAAATATCTACATAATAACCCTCTTCCTACTCCTTATTTTTTTGTAAAATTACCATTAGACCTTTGGGTCATCATGATATACCATTGTTGGTCTCTATGCCTCAGAATGTGTTAGGTATCAAACCTAGTTTTAGCATGTGATAACTCCCAAGGTAATGTAAGAGGATAAGATAGGGATGTTAAAGGAAAACGTGAATTGTAGAGGCTTGGGTGGTAGAGGAATGGATGAAGTAGAAGGAAGAAAATAAGAAATAAGTAGAGGAGGGGAAATGGGATTGAAAGGGGGCATGAATAATGGGGATCCCCATGGGAACAATTAGGAATTCCATTGGTCAAGGTTAATATTGACATATGGGCCAATGACACCTAGAATTAAGGTGTTTAATAAAAATGAAGAAATTAGCTAGTAAAATCTAAATCCATGAAGGCCTAGGGTGATAGAAAAGGAAGACTGGGGAATAATGAGAGGAACAAGTTGGATAGAAGGTGGAGAAGGAGATAAACTCTAAATTTTCTTGGATTTCATGGTTAGATGAGATGGAACCATTTTCATGGTTGGAGGATTTATTGTGGTAATTGGAACCTAAGCTGAGGGGATTGTAAAAGTTAATTTCTTCCTCTTTTGAGATATTGTGCTTAAACTAACCTATGCTATGATATTCTATGAAGACATGGTGAAATTTTTTATTAAATTAATTTATACTTATAGATGAGTAGTTTTTATCTTTATAGAGATATAAACCACTTAAATTATGCATACTAGTGCACTTGTCATTGAAGTGGCCATTAGAGAAGCTAATGTGGGGACATTGGGAAACAACTAAGCTAGAGGAGTAACAACCAAAATTGTTGATGTGGTAATCATGGTGTATGTTATAACTATGAACCTAAGAGTCAATAACAATTAGTCCTTTACTAATATTGAAGGAACCACTTGAAATAGAATAGATAATCTTGGAAATAGGTGTCATTTAGTTGAGTCTTTAGAAGACCCAAGGTAGATGTAAGAATTCTTATAAGTGTAATGGGTTGAGCAGATGGGAATTAGGAAGTGAGGATACATAACATGCCCAAAGTTAATGGGACATAAGTTAATTTTAAAGCTATCATGATGGGAAATAGAGAGACCTCATTGGAATAGTTCTATTAATATCATGAAATCTTGGGGTGGTCTAATGGGATAATAAGGTATAAAAATAGTGAGAGAATGAATATCCAAGGGTACCAATTATTAGTACCACTCTAGAATAATTTTGGGTCTATTGTTTATGTTGAATATTAATACCTATATTTCCTAAATTTGAGTGTCCCATAGAAGTGAAGGTGTCAGAGTTAGATCTAAGACTAGGGGAGGTAAATATCATATATGTAAAGGTGCGGGGACCCATATATAATTCATTAATATATGTGGGAAAGAGTCACCTAAACATCTTCTCCTTATTTAGTTGGTGCAAGCCTTGGGGATTTGTGATGCCAATGTGGATACATTAGTGAAGATTGTGAAGGTGGTAAAAGCCTTTCTATAATGACTAGTACATATTAGACATGCTTCCCATACCTTTTCACCACTTCCACCCTTGCAATTAATTTGGAATCACAATCTAGATTGAGATGAATATCATAATATTCATGGGAATATTGGTGGTATGTGATATTGAGTTGGGTTGCATACCTCTCCACATGGGAAAAAATGACCCTTCATGGGTCCCACTCTCTATGTTCAACCCTTCTTAGGGTGTATGAATTCATGTTATGTGTCATATTTCATAGTGATGACAAGATATTGTACTCATGATGGTAAATGAAGAGTAGAAAATATAGGCACACCTTTTATTAGTGATCAATCAAGAAACCCAAGAAACCTTCAATAAATTGATAATCAATTTCATACTATGTGAAGTGATATGAGACTTAATAAGGTAAGAGGATAGGGTCCTAATTGACCTCCACTTGAATGATGGTGTAGTCTCTATATTAGTTATAGGCTCTTATGGGTAAGAGTGTCCTCCTTATATCATCCAAGAGTCATAGATGGGTTTCTCATTAATGACCATGTAGACCACTAGATAAAAGGACTCTCAAATGTCCTATATGTGGTTCCTATAATAATGTGTATACATATTATAAAAATATACATGTACTATAGAGCTAGAAGGGTACATGGTAGGAACATAAAATTTTTGAATGTGAGGGTATTATCGACTACATTCACAAGATAATTCATCATATATAAGTTTTCACCCCCTCAAGCCTCACTAATGCCCTTAACTAGGATGAAATTAATGATAATTATAAGGTCTTTGACTTGGTTCCCTTAGATGATGATGCTTAACATAGGCACTTAGAGGATGTTCACATCTATGACATCCTTTTCCATGAATAAATAATTTAGTAGGAGCATCCCAACATGAAATACTTCCTATAAGAGGTGGGTGGGGTAAGCATTGATGTCTTCCTTTTTGGCCCATTATTCTGAATCAATGGCCCAATCTTAGAAAACCTCATATATGTTATGAATCTCAGTCTATGTGAATATTGTGATCTATTTTTAGGCTAGGGTATACTTTAAGAGATTGTAATACTACTTAAAATTATATTTAAGGTTATATATAATCTTATTTTGAGACCCCTTAGAGAATACCAGGTTCTACATGGTGTCATGCATGCACACAAAATTACACAACATGTTACCAAAGAGATTGGCACATGAGAACACTTCTAGCTTGGAAGTGACATTCTGTAATTATGATTTATCTAAGGATATAATCTCATCTAGGAACTAGGTTCTTAATTTTTGGTCCATCAGTCTAAATCAATGGCCTAATCTTGGAAAACCCCATATATTTTATGAATCTCAGTCTACGTGTATATTGTGATCTAGTTGTAGGCCAGGGTATAATTTAAGAGATTATAATACTACTTAAAATTATATTTAATTTTGTATATAATATTGTTTTGAGACCCTTTAGAAAATACTAAGTTTTACATGGTGTCATGCAAGCACACAAAATTCCACAACATGTTAACAAAGCAATTGGCACATGAGAACTGTTATAGCTTGGAAGTGGAAATCTATAATCATGATTTATCTAGGGATATAATCTCATCTAGGAATTAGGTTTCATCTTCATCATTATTTGGGGTGGGATTCTATACATACTCAATTACCTTTAACACTTTGTTATAGTTCTTGAAACAAGTCTTCTCTTTTGAGAAGGTGGTATCCTTATATTTAGGCTTAGGACTAAGGTTGGATAGTGATGTCACCATGGAAAAGAGTATGAATATACTTACCATGGAAGTTTGAGTCTTAGGGAGGCACTAAAATCTTGATAAAGTGCTCAATTTAAGGATACTTTATTTTTAGGAGTGGTAATGGTAAATTAGATCACTCTGAGGATTTATATGGATCCATTAAGATGTCTTGTATTAATTTCATTAGAGGTTTATTTTGCATGTGTTTAATTTTTAGCTAGTGGCACAATCCACTTAAATGTTTTCTAATTTAGAATTAACTCAGAGGATTTTGAAAATTAACTCCTAATTTGGATTGGTGATGATGATGGGACACTTAAAATTTGTAGAATTAGAGTTCAGTTACCCAAATTTATCAATGTAGGGTTATGATATACACACACCTATCTTAACCTATATGGAACCTCAAGTATCTTCTAGTTAGACCATGTGTCCTTTCATGGTTGGGTGATTCTCTATAGGCAATGCTAACTAGGTGCATATGGGTGCCATTCTTTTGCCTCTTCATATACAATGGTTGGATATGTCAACTTTCACAGTACACATGGCATTCCATTATCAATTTATGGTTATACATGCACTTTTATTTTACATACTTGAGCCATTATGAAATATTGTACCATTTAACATACATAAAAGACACATGGTGATTTTTTATTGACCTTAGGTTCTGACCATTTTTTCTTTTATCTCTACTAGAATGATCTAGACACTTTGCTATCATTTTTTACTAAAGAAATAACTGGTATCTTACTATTCATCAAGCTCTCCTATGGATATGACAAATCTAACACCCCAGGAGACTAACAACTCTGAAACTTCCATGCAATAATTTCTCATTCATCAAGCTCTTAGGTTTGATAACTTTGATTCCCCCAAAATATTCATCACTCTAATAGGTCCATGTATAAATCTGTCATCAATTAGGCACCTACAAAATTTATGAAAATGGATTAAGTCATAAAAATGGCCACACACTCAATTGAAATCTTGCTTGTTTTCTAATATAGCTCCATGTGATACCATGTAAGGCCTTAGGATGAAATTATCCTGAGAAAACCTACATATTTTTATCTCTATGAAACAACACCATTATCATAATACATTCCAAGTATGAGACAACCTTTGCACTGAAACACAAAAGGGATAAACTATAACAAACATAAATGAGTGTAGGGATTTTAGTGACAACTATTTAATTATTATGAATGTTGTGAAACACTTAATTGACTAAGGTGAAATAGGGATTCAAAGTTTTACTCAGTTTGGAACCAAGTGAAATCAAAAATTTCTAAGTTGAGAGTTTTCATAGGATCCCCCATTTATTATACAAAAAGGGGGTTGTGTTGGCCATAACACATTACAAGTA
This sequence comes from Torreya grandis, assembly GCA_037957365.1. Lineage (NCBI taxonomy): Eukaryota > Viridiplantae > Streptophyta > Pinopsida > Cupressales > Taxaceae > Torreya > Torreya grandis. The sequence continues at coordinate 1,284,892 of JARHVA010004387.1, forward strand.
AATTTTGGATAAATTAGGACATGTATGATTGCATTAACTAAATGTCATTAGACTTTCTTGGCTTCACTAATATCAATGCAAATTTAAAATTTTAGAAATAATTATCACTTACTCTATTAAAATTATAAAAATATAGAGAGATAAATATCTAAACAATAATCACAATTTTATTTTCAACATAATATCATCATAACAATTAATTTATATTTTGATATAATTAGTTTGAAAATTATGTAAGATATTAAAAACCATCACACTAATTTCCAATGTATGTTACAATTTTGTTCCACTAAAAATATAATTAGCACTAAATATTATAGTGAAATAGATTTCAAAACAATCAATAAAATATTTACAATTCATTACAAGAGTATTTAAATAGTCACTTTTCAACTACACTCCATAATCAAATCATGAGACCAACTTAAGGATTGGATCACCTCCTATTAGTTTTACACAATCAACAATATTCCATAGATACCCTTGAGCCTAAGACTCCCATCTATGAACATAGGAGATACTGAAGGTTGGAAGGTCAATGGTGAATGTACACAAATGGGTTTTTTACTAGTTAGGTATTTCCCCTTCAACTAGGGGGACTATATTATTAAAATAATTTCCTTCTAGCACTAGGCTTCGAAAATTACCCAAAGTACAAAACAAAATACAAAAAAAAAAAAATCATACTAAGGAGTATCAACATTGAAATCAGCCAATAATAAGCTAAACACAACAAGTCCCTTACTCCCCCACTATGGATGAGAATATCTACTCTCCTTACTATGTAAGTGAGAGAAGGATGACCTTGGAGACATTCATTTTCAAAAACCCTTCCATTTTTACATGGGAAAAATATGGAATCATGATGTTATTCCCCTTTTCCAAAATCAATGTGCCTATAAAGTTTGTAATATGACTTGGAACTTTGTTCCTTTTCTTAAAACCTCTATATAGTTGCATAACCAATGAAATGAATATAAGATTATTTGGGAATTATAAATTTTCCATTTTAAGTCAAGAAAAGGGATGTAAAATATCCAAGAAATAAACTATGGACTTTACAAATCCAATCCCAAATAGACAATATCACCATATGGAGGCTATTGGCATAATCCATGGAAGCTAAATAAAATATGGTAATTAAAATGGCCTTATACCTCTTGAAATCATAAAATTAATATAAGGGATAAAGATAATTTAAAATATAATTAAATTTTAAAAGCATTGAGGTGATATTGAAGCCTACCTTAGCTTCACCTCTTGGATATACTAAATAAACATTCTATAAGCCTTGGAAACTAGTTATCCTCCTCTTCTCTAAGATTTATATCTTATTTATTTTATCTCTAATCCACTCTCAAATTCAAATTGAGAAAATATAACTTACCTCCAAGGAAGGATTCCCATACTCTACTATTTAAATCATTTTAATATAGTGGCCAATGGGAACATGAGACTTTTCCCTTCCCATTTATTGGCCCCTCTCTAAATGTCTTCCCTAGCATTTATTTTCCTTAAACACCCATGTGGGTAATCAAGACTTTCCCATACCTAATTATGATATATATTTCCCATGCCATAAAAGGGCACATAGGTTGTCATAAGACTTAAACAACACTCCATAAAATTATTCACCCATCCCTTGGTCATGAGGGGTCTTGGTCTAAGTTTCCATTCAATTTTTTTAAGTGATGATAATAAATTGCCTCTCTTTTCAACCTTTTAAACTTATATATGTTTCAAAAATATCTAAGTTATGTGTAAATATGTAAATAATAATGTTAAGGGGTTAAAATAGTGCTAGGATGCCAAAGAGGTTCAAAATCAAAACTCTATTAGATGATAACACAAGGGTTAGATTATAATATAAGGTGGGTGGATTAAGAATATCTACTCCAATAGAATGAATAGTGTAATCATATTTATTCTATTCTTAGTTCCCTCGATCGACATCTCCTATTTCATTCACATAATTTCAAACATCAAATCACACTAGCATAGGTATCCAAAGCAACTTAACTTGAAACAATCTCAACCAACATGTACAAACACACATGGTACACAAAAGCATTTAATGAATAATATTATATCCATAATAATCATGGGGTGAAATACATGTGTTAATAATCCAAGAATAAATATTTAATCACATGATAAATTTGAATTAGCTATACTATTAAGGCAATATAATGTGTATTTCAATAAATAATTGAAATCATCTATCATCAGTATTTGAATCACACAAAAAACAAAAAACAAAAATAAAACAAAATAAATAAAGTGTATAAAAAATTATATTATTAGTAATGTAATAATAATATAATTATCATAACATAAAGTGTCTCATGTCTCTATAATATAAAGAGCACATCATATTAGGATGTGTGTATAATAATAAAATGTCCACAGGAAATCATTATGAGAATCGGGTTCTCATAAATATCCATTGAATTTATGTATCCAAAATAGGTATTGTTCTTGAAATACTTTGGTACATATCATAAATCATGGTGTTAAATAATTGGTAACTCTTTTGAGTGTATGTTTTATATTCTCTTGAATATAGTGTTTTGATCTTTGGAAAAAAATGAGAATGTTGAATCATAAGCCTAATCAAATATTTTTTTTTATTCCTTTGCCTAAATTTTTAGATGTGTCTATATTAGGCACATGATAAGTGATAGTATTTTATTATTTAGAAAGAGGAACCATAGTTTATATTGATAATTCATCAACATGTGTGGAAACCATATAAAAAATATAATTTAACAACTAAAAATATTTCTAAATTAACTTGTCTTTGAGAGGAATTAAAATGTTATCGATAAATATGTATTAAATTTTAAGATATACATGTTGATATACTAAGTAGTGAATATGATATTGACATCTAAAATTGTAGTCAAAAAATATCATCTTTAATATCTTGTTGAATAGAAGGAATCCTCTAGAATGTGGAATGAAGTACTTCATTAGTGATAAATATAATTTAAATTATTCTTAAAATCATTACAAATAATTTTAACTCCCATATGATAAAGCATTGAACCACTATAAGGTATCACCGATCAAGCTTATAGGATATAAGTTTGGTAATATTAAATCATGATATTTATAGTTTATAATAGATCAAAACAATTTGAAAGATTTGCATGAGGATCTCCGTGGAAATTAAATATTTTATAGTTTTGTATGACCAAGCCACGTGGGTGAGGCATGCCAAGTACATCTCTAGAAATTTGATTATAAGGTTAATAACTATTAACAATTTCATGTGTATCACTATACATATGAAAATAATAATGTATTATAGATACTTCATTTATTATTTGTATAATTTAATGAAGATAATAATGATCTATTAGAATGTATTATTTAACCTAATCAATCATATCCTTAATAGTATTATTATCACATGTAACATCAATATTTTAATCATTAATATGCATTCCATTTTCACCACAAGAATCCATATTTTTATTATAATACATGAATCAATATAAGAAATATAAAAAACTGTGGAATACCCAAAGACAAGCTATAATGAATAATGTGATAAACATTAAAATTGAAATAAGTAAATCAACAAACCCTTGGGGAAATAGGTCATGAGACCCTGGATCGAATGATATCTATATTTAAGATTTACCAAATGTGATACATGGGTATAAATATAAAATAAAAATTAAACCTTAGTTAAGATCCAATGTAATATTTCAAAATTTATCTCAAAATCAAAAAATCAAAACCTAGGGAGATAAAGTTGTAGAAAACCTAGGTTGGCATTGAAAGAATGAATGGGTTCACTAAAAAAATAAATAAATCATACACAAGGTTAAATAAAATATACACATGTTAAAAATAGGGAAAAGGGATTCTTAATTAAATACACTATAAAATAATAAGTCAAGATCTTAATGTGTTGAAAAGAAGAAAAAATAAAATGAGAAAATTAATAAGACAAGAAATATCAATGAAATGACAAATAAGAATGAAATCACACACACATGTAGTATATTTTGAAAATATGTAATTTTATTTAGGTTTTGTGGGTAATTATATAGGTTTGTGTCAAAAATAACTACCAAATTATAACATGATGAATTTTGTGCTTATTACTTCTAAATGTATACAAGGGAAATTTAGAAGATCACCGAATTTATGCTACCTATAACATCAAAGTTGTCCTCAGCCACTATAATTATAATATTCTCTATTTTTAATAATGTATTTTTTTGAAGATGAGATTCTTAATGTTTTATAGGGTTGTGTGATGTCTTTTCTAAATTAATAGGAATAACTATCTGTTTTGTCTTCTCTTTGCCTTCCTAACCTAAGTTTCCATAAACACTTATAAGAGGAATATAAAAAGTATAATATTAACTTAGTTAATCAACCTCATCAAGGATTTGTATCTAATATAAACACTAAAACATAGTATTAAGCACTTTAAAATACTAATATTTACCTATCTTTACCTTACATGAATTATGCATACATTTATGACTCCTTCACACACTTTTCCTTTTCATTTGCATTATGCAGGCCCAAGATTTCTCATTTTCTATGAGTAACCTATAAAACTTTATTAGTATGTACCTAATATACATAATTATGTTAATCAGATTATTTATTAATCATTATATCATTTTTATTATTTCTTAGACACATTTTGTCACATTAGATACCTCTATCTACCAAATTTATCTACATTCCAAATCTATCTAGGCACTCTTAAATGACCATTTTAAAAATTCAAATTATTCCCATGGTTTTGATAATATGTTTAAAAATAAACTGGCATGGTTAGTTTTCCAAAGAGTAATATAACTATACATAATAAGCCTAAGTCTATTTCTAACTAATACTTATCAATCATACATCTATTACTCATATAAAATAACTTAAACATTGATAGGAACAACTCTAAAACTCCCAAATTAGAAGATAGTCACAAGGAATAGGTCCTAGATAGATTTGAAACACCATTAATCCTTAAATTTTGCACATTTTCAAGCATTGAAATATGTATTAAAGGTTACATCCATGTAAAAGGATCCCTATTTAACACATACACCTAATTGGGAGAACTATGTGTGGTTTGAGTGGAATATTGTAAATGTATGTGGTTCTTATAAACTCAGTGGGGAATGGTTATGGTAATGTCAACACATATTATATTCCTTCTTTTATGCCAAATCTTAGGTGAAAAGTGAAGTTAGGGTTTCAAAGTGAAAGGTACAAGATTTTGGACATGTGCATAAAAGAAGCTCTTGATATTATAAATAAAAGTTATTTATAATTAAACACAGTGTCTTATTACAAAATATTTAGGTACAAATTATAATAAATTTATTGTAGAATAAATATGTCTATAATTTACATGTATCCATTTGCTATTAGATTCATCCAAGCATTTCTAGATAGTTAATTTTTAGATTTATGTTTAACCCTAAATTTAAATATATGAGGGATAAGGTTAAGGATATATAAATGGTTCTAATACAAGGGTGATAAAATAATATATAGAAATATAATTAATATCAAATAAATATAAATAATATTATAAATTTATATAATTGAGATATCTAAAAATAATAAAGTACATATGTTGAAAGTTATTGAAATAAATAAGAAATAATAGTACTTAGCTGGCTATTATATTCATCCAAGCATTTCTAGATAGTTAATCTTTAGATTTATGTTTAACCCTAAATTTAAATATATGGGGGATAAGGTTAAGGATATATAAATTGTTCTAACACAAGGGTGATAAAATAATATATAGAAAAATAATTAATATCAAATAAAGATAAATAATATTCTAAATTTATATAATTGAGATATCTAAAAATAATAAAGTACATATGTTGAAAGTTATTGAAATAAATAAGAAATAATAGTAATTAGCTGGTTTACTATACACAAAAATATTTGGACTAGAAATAAGTGTAAATCATGTATGATTAGTGTTCTTGATCAATTTTCTCATTGTATAAATTGTATTTTTGTGGATGAAAACATTAACATTAGAGATAGGCACTACCATCGACACTACTGCATGATTATTATGTAGTTTTCCACTACATAATAATTACTAGATTTGGATGTGACCAACTTCCCCATTATGGGTTTTAAGTAACCTTTATGATGATGTATTCATATCTTGGTTACATGTTTCTAGTATTTGTTGATTAATCAAATTCTAGGTCTTCACCCTTCTTCACCCTTGGAATGGGTTTGATAAAAAATGGGATAATGGGCTCATAGTGTATATATACCCCAAAGACACCTTTGTCAATGGGCACTGCCTACATAGAAAATAATACAAAGAGAGCCTCATACTTATGTAGTTATACCCTATGTTAGGTATGTGGAGCTAAAAGCTTCACCATGGAGCATAGACAAACAGGTTCGGGTCTACACAGACGCCGGCGTCGGTCAGGAGCGACCGACGTCGGTCAGTTGCAGTTCAGAGGTGCCGACGTCGGCAGTATGGTCGGCCGGCGACGGTCACAGGCGAACAGGCAGGAACCGACGTCGGTTACCTGCGTGTCCAGAAAGCTATTTCCGAGGACAGAAGCGAGTGTTTGCATGATGAGTTTGAGTTGTAGACTCATGCTCGCGTCTCTATTGTTAGCAATGTTATTTTTAGAGCCCTTGTTGAAGAGGCTTAACTATTTGTTGTAAGAGCATGCTTAAGTTTCCTATTTCTATATGTAGGAGAGATCTTCTAAGCTATTGCAAGAGTATGAGAGAGTGTAATTGAGTACAAGTAGAACATTGTGAATGTTTGAAAGACTGTACTTTAGAGAGAGCTCTTAAGGAATAGAGATCTAGTGAGAGATCTTGTGTGCATCTGAGAGAGGTGTGGAAGAACAAAGTTCTTCATTTGTATTCCTATTGTAAAGAGTTTTTAATACAAGTTTTCAGGGTGTTTTCTTGTATATCTTGTTCTGTGCTATTTATCATTTCAGTTACTTATCTATCTGATTATTTCCGCATATTCATTGCTTTCATAAGTGTAATCCATTATTGGTTGATCCCCAACAAGTGGTATCAGAGCTCAGGTTCACTAACAGGTGGTTCAGATCTGTGTAGTGTGTTCGGATTACAGGTTGCTCACAGGTATTTCTGTTTAAGTGGGAGAAGCAATGGCAGAGGAAAGTAAGTTGAGAATGGAAAAGTTTAATGGCAAGAACTATCAGCACTGGAGAATGCAGATAGAGGACTATCTGTATCAGAAGGATCTTTACTTACCGTTAGGTGGGATAGCAAAGAAGCCCAAGGACATGGAGGATGAAGAATGGGAAGTTCTTGACAGAAAGGCTCTTGGGTCTATAAGACTGAGTCTGGCCTCCACTGTGATATCTAATTTGTCACAGGAAAAAACTACGGTAGAGTTAATGACCACGTTAGCAAATTTATATGAAAAACCCTCCGCTTCAAACAAGGTATATTTGATGAAGCAGTTATTTAATTTGCATATGCAAGAAGGTGGATCTGTTTCTAATCACCTGAATGATTTCCACGGTATTGTTAATCAGTTAAGTTCTATTAATATTGTATTTGAAGATGAAATAAAGGCTCTTTTAATTTTATGTTCTTTGCCTGAAAGCTGGCATGGCTTGGTAATGGCAGTTTCTAATACTGCTTCTGCTTCGAATATTTTAAAAGTAGAGGATGTGGTTAGTGTTATTTTGAATGAGGAAATTCGCAGGAAAAGTACAGAAGAGACTTCTGGAACATCCGGGAATGCTTTAAATCTCAAGAGCAGAGGAAGGCAAAAAGAAAGGAGCAAGAGGAGATCAAGATCTAAGTCTAAGGGAAGAGGCAGATCCAAATCCAGGAATGGCAGAAGGCCACAATGCTGGAACTGTGGAAAGTTGGGGCACATAAGCAGAGATTGCTGGTCAAAGCCTAAGGAGGATAATCAGCACGAAGGAAAGGAAGAGACAAAGGTTGTAGGTATTGCACAGGATGCTCTTATTTTCTCTTTGCATAATAACATAGAATCTTGGGTATTAGATTCTGGTGCGTCTTTCCATGCTACCCCTAACAGAGAATATTTCAGTGACTATGTCCATGGAGATTTTGGAATAGTGTACTTAGGGGATGATGAGCCTTGTAAGATTATTGGCAAAGGTAAAGTGCAGCTAAAGATGCAGAATGGCAACACATGGGTGTTGAGGGATGTGATGCATGTTCCTAGTTTGAAGAGAAATCTGATTTCTGCAGGTAAGCTTGGTGATGAGGGTTGTACAGTAACTCTCACAGTAGATTCTTGGAAAGTGACCAAGGGTGCACTGGTTATGGCCAGAGGTAAGAGAGAAGGTACTCTCTATTTGTGTAATTGTATTACTAACAAATCTCCTTCAGTTTTATCTACTTCAGATGTGGATGCTAAATTGTGGCACTCAAGGCTTGGCCACATGAGTGAGAAGGGGATGTCTATCCTTAAGTCTAAAGGTATGCTTTCAGATTTGAAAAGTATGGATCTAGAATTTTGTGAGCATTGTGTGTTTGGAAAACAGAAAAGGGTTAGTTTTCTAAAGACTGGGTCTACTAAGAAAAGGCAGAAGTTACAGCTTGTTCACACAGACGTGTGGGGACCGGCTCATGTAGCCTCTATTGGCGGATCACAGTACTATGTTACATTCATAGATGACGCCACAAGAAAGGTATGGATCTACTGTATTAAAAATAAATCTGATGTTTTTGAGACTTTTAAGATATGGAAAGCCATGGTTGAGAATGAAACAGGCAAAAGATTAAAGTGCTTGAGATCTGATAATGGTGGTGAGTTCTGCAGTCTTAAGTTCAAATTGTATTGTTACATAAATGGAATCCGTAGGCAAAGGACGGTTCCAAGGACACCTCAGCAGAATGGTATTGCTGAAAGGATGAACAGGACTATTATGGAGCGTGCAAGATGTATGAGATTGCAAGCAGGGTTGCCCTTAGAGTTTTGGGCAGAAGCAGTTGACACCGCAGTGTACCTGATCAACAGAGGACCCTCTACAGCTCTGGATGGTGGAATTCCAGAAGAGGCATGGACAGGTGAAAAGGTTGATCTTTCTTATCTCAAAGTTTTTGGTTGTGAAGCCTTTGTGCACATAGATAAGGAAAATAGAAAGAAGCTAGATGCTAAGTCTATGAGGTGCACGTTTATAGGCTATGGCTCAGATGATTTTGGTTTCAGATTTTGGAATCTAGGAACTAACAAGGTAATCAGGAGCCGTGATGTTGTTTTCAATGAAAGAGTGATGTACAGTGATTAGATAAGGAAGCTAGATCAAGCTGGGCAGAGCAATAATGAGTTGGATGAAATTATGGTCCAAAATGAGCTCGCGGGAAAAAGAAATAATCACTTACAGGAAAACACAGAGACCGACGTCGGCAGGTTTGGAACCGGCGTCGGCAGTACAGAAACTGATGTCGGTCATACAGAGACCAACGTCGGCAGACCAGGTACCGGCGTCGGCCAGGAAGAACCGGCGTCGGCTAGTAACAGGTCTACAGGTGATCGAGGTCGGTCACTGTCAGAAAATTTGGGTGGACAGATTGTTGAAAACGAGTCCAAGACACCAATCAGGAGGTCTGAAAGGGTAAGTAAGCCTCCAATTAGATATTCTCCTTCTTTATATTATTTATTGCTAATCGATGGTGGAGAACCATAAAGTTTTGAAGAAGCTTTACAGGTGGAGTCCAGGAGTAAGTGGGAGCATGGTATGGTTGAGGAGATGGAGTCCTTAAGAGAGAACCAAACATGGGATTTGGTTGAATTTCCAGCTGGTAAGAGAACACTGAAGAACAGGTGGACTTACAGGTTGAAGGAAGGTGAGGATGGTCAGATGAGATACAAGGCCAGATTGGTTGTAAAAGGATTTGCACAAAAGCCAGGTATTGACTTTGGTGAGATTTTTTCTCCAGTTGTTAAGATGACTTCTATAAGGGTTGTACTGTCTTTGGTTGCTTTTGAGGATTTGCATCTCGAGCAGCTAGATGTTAAAACAACATTTCTTCATGGAGATCTAGATGAGGAAATTTACATGGAACAGCCAGAAGGTTTCGAAGTCAAGGGTAAGGAGAAACTAGTGTGCAGGTTAAAGAAAAGCTTGTATGGCCTCAAGCAAGCTCCAAGGCAATGGTACTTGAAATTTGACAGGTTTATGACTGAGCATGGTTTCAGTAGATGTCAATCAGACCATTGTGTATATTTTAAGAGATTTGATAACGGTAGATACATTATTCTATTGTTGTATGTAGATGACATGCTGGTTGCAGGGTCTCACATGCAGGACATCTCAGAGCTTAAAGTGAAGTTAGCTCAAACGTTTGCCATGAAGGATTTGGGAGCAGCTAAGAAAATCCTTGGCATGAGCATCAAGAGAGACAGAGAAAATCACAGGTTGATATTGTCTCAAGAAGATTATGTGGACAAGGTGTTGAAACGGTTCAACATGCAGGATGCGAAACCGGTAAGCACACCTTTGGCAGGACATTTCAAGTTAAGTAAAGAACAATGTCCCAATTCACATGATGAGGTAGAGTACATGAATAAGGTTCCATATTCTTCCACGGTAGGAAGTTTGATGTATGCAATGGTGTGTACTAAACCAGATATTGCCCAAGCAGTGGGAGTAGTAAGTAGGTATATGGCCAATCCAGGAAAGGAACATTGGAAAGCAGTACAATGGATCCTTAGATATCTGAGAGGAACCAGCAGTAGACACTTATGCTATGGAGGTTCAGATACGTCTCTACATGGCTATGTAGATTCAGATATGGCAGGGGATTTGGATGGCAGGAGGAGCACTACAGGTTATGTTTTTACTGTAGGTGGAACGGCAGTTAGTTGGATTTCTAAGTTGCAGAAGGTTGTAGCCTTGTCAACTACAGAAGCAGAATACATTGCAGCTACAGAAGCTAGCAAGGAAATGATATGGATGACACGGTTCATGGAAGAGCTTGGAAGGGAGCATGGGAGTTGCAGATTGCATAGTGACAGTCAAAGCGCAATCCATTTGGCTAAGAACTCAGCTTTCCATTCTAGAACCAAGCACATACAGCTAAGGTACCACTTCATACGGCAGGTATTGGAAGATGGTGAGTTGAAGCTGGAGAAGATCCATACAGACATGAATCCTACTGATATGCTAACAAAGCCGGTTACTAAGGAGAAGTTGAATCTTCATTCAACTTCTATTGGTCTTCATAATTAAGTTGAAGATGGAGGAGCTAGAAGATCTTGCTGTACAGGTATTGGTGCAGCTGGTTTATCTCCAAGTGGGAGATTGTTAGGTATGTGGAGCTAAAAGCTTCACCATGGAGCATAGACAAACAGGTTCGGGTCTACACAGACGCTGGCGTCGGTCAGGAGCGACCGACGTCGGTCAGTTGCAGTTCAGAGGCGCCGACGTCGGCAGTATGGTCGGCTGGCGACGGTCACAGGCGAACAGGCAGGAACCGACGTCGGTTACCTGCGTGTCCAGAAAGCTATTTCCGAGGACAGAAGCGAGTGTTTGCATGATGAGTTTGAGTTGTAGACTCATGCTCGCGTCTCTATTGTTAGCAATGTTATTTTTAGAGCCCTTGTTGAAGAGGATTAACTATTTGTTGTAAGAGCATGCTTAAGTTTCCTATTTCTATATGTAGGAGAGATCTTCTAAGCTATTGCAAGAGTATGAGAGAGTGTAATTGAGTACAAGTAGAACATTGTGAATGTTTGAAGGACTGTACTTTAGAGAGAGCTCTTAAGGAATAGAGATCTAGTGAGAGATCTTGTGTGCATCTGAGAGAGGTGTGGAAGAACAAAGTTCTTCATTTGTATTCCTATTGTAAAGAGTTTTTAATACAAGTTTTCAGGGTGTTTTCTTGTATATCTTGTTCTGTGCTATTTATCATTTTAGTTACTTATCTATCTGATTATTTCCGCATATTCATTGCTTTCATAAGTGTAATCCATTGTTGGTTGATCCCCAACACCCTATGTGTGGCAAAGTATGTTAACAAGGTTTCAATGTGTTATATTAATATGCATGTAGTGATTTAGATTTTAATTTGACAAATATTTATCATGGGCTACTCTTTGAATGATTCAAATTTATAATAATAATGATCTTATGCTTGATATGAAAATAAGGACAAATAAGGTAGAATAGAGGGCTTGTTGAGTTGATTGATTTAACTTTTATATGTGTTTGCCTTGTATTTGATATATGATTAATGATAAGTTTTAGACTTATATTTTTACCAAACCTTTTAAAAATATCTCATAGTAGGGTTTAATAATACAAATAGGACAACCCATAGGTTTAAATAATTTTAAATATGGAAGACTTTTGGATACTATACACTAGATACGGATATGAACATTATTTTTAGTAGTAATGTTCCTCTATGGATGATAGTGTCCAAAAGGCTTTAAAATAAGTATGTATCTAAAACTATCAGTGAAGGATGTTTATTAGGTTTAAATATTTCTATGTAGTTCATGAGAATTTGGTCATCATAATGATATGGAATTGAGTAAGAGATATGCATTTAGGCAGGTGAATGTGAGCCTTTTGATAATACAAAGGTATATAACTTAAGGGAAGATCACTAATTGATATTTTTCAAATTTACAAGACTATCATGCTATGAATATTAAGTGTTAGTATCTTCATTCCCCCCCAATTAATCTAGTAATGCATAAGGATAAAATTACTAAGTTAAAGGAAATAATTGTATACCTATACACACCTACCTTTACTTTATCCCACTTTGAGTGATTCTATGGTGTATAACCTATAAACAAGAGCATGATATAGAATAAATTAGTGTATATAATCTAAAATTTTAGATAATTTAAATGATTAAAAAAAAGAGAACAAAGAGCAAACCTTTTTTTTGATGTAATCATTTTGCCTCTTGATGCTTTGACTTGGTAAATATTCTTCCTTATGAATATTTAGAGATGGAGAAGGTTTAAACCTAATCCTTAGTTATTTTAATAGGTATATTGGAAGGTGTTACTCCCCCAATCTATTTTAAGTATGAGTTGTGACATGACCATTGAGATAATCATTTATCAATCACACAACTCAAGTGTGAATATACATAAGCTGGTGAGGGTGAGTTATTTAATCAAATCATACTAAAAACCTAGTGATATTAGATGATTTAATCATTACAATATATAAATTTGGTGAGATTAAATGATCTAATCACTTCAACTTATTAAATTATCCCACTACTACAACAAAAAGTCTTGATATTAGTACATTCTAGTATAATTGATGCATCCTAATGAGTAGTATAATTGGTAAACTTATAATTTATGTTGTAAGAGAATGTCATATGTACTGATAATTTATGTTGAAGTATGTGTTCCATGAATATAAAAAATTATGTTTCAAATCTATGCTAAGTCATTAAAATGTATAGGATTTTGACCCAAGTGATTATTTGGATCATGGAAATAAGTTAGAGTTTGTGAAAGTGTGGAGGTCATGTTATTATGACATGACCAAAATAAAATATGGAGATAATGAATAAGTGTATAAGTGTGTATTTAAAGTTATTATTACATGTTCCCACTACATTCTACAAACTAAGAAGGTATGTAAGTGTGGAGGTCATGTCATTATCAAATGCCCCCACTATAATCTAAAATCTATGAAAATGTGTAAGTGTGGAGGTCATGTTAATATAACATTCCCCCATTATAATTTCCCACACCCTCCCCCTTTTATCTGAGTGAAATATAAATTGGTAGGTACCTTACCTCTAAAGTATAAAGTATTTTTATAACTTGTGTATGAATCATGTATAATATAGGGATAATATGTCAAAGTAGATATATCAATTAGGCTTGTGGTATGCGATCACATCAATTACTAAGATGCATGATATAGATCATGGAAATGTCTAGAGGGTAACATTATAAGATCTTGTAATGCAAATAAATGGTCCAAGGAGACCTCATAGAAATAACATATTCAAATTATGCACAATTGAAATGAATTCCATTTTTAAATGTAAAATCAACATATAATAACACATTTAAATGTTTAATAAACATAAAATTGCACATGGGCCAATAAGTAAGGAACATATTCAAATGTTACACAATCAAGACAATATTGAGAAATATAATACACTCAAATAAGTGACAAATAGATGAAGCATAAACAGCCAACATAAGCATATTATACTAGTTCATATGTGTATGTGTTATAAAAAACACTACATTGTGAAGGATATGAGCATGGATATAGACATGTGTAATCATTGGTATATAAGCTAAAACATGATAATGTATAAATTATCATAAAGTATATGTCACCTTTATTAATCATGATCAAATAAATAGATGCCCCCAACATACTATATGAAGTGGGTAGAGGAAGGGCCCAACATTTGGAAATGCATAGATCATGTGCCTGTGTATTATTGTATCACACTAAAAGATATGTGAAACATATGTATATATAGGAATGAAATTATGTGTTATTTACTAACATAAATTAAACAACATATATGTCAAGGAGCTAGTAAAATATGTGAATTCTTAATTTTTTGGTAGTTTTGAATTTATGTGAATGTTTTTATATGTTTATAATGTTTAGGCATAATTTTCTCAAGTGCATAATATTCATTGGGTTTTTGAGACATTTAAATTCAATTGTAGACAAGTTGTATATGCCTTTTCCTAATTTTTCTGTAACTATGAATAGGCCAAACCAAATAAATTTAAAATTTCCTTTATTATCTTTTTATGCACGGGTATTATTTTTATTATCTTTTAATGCCAATTCACCCAAAAAAAATTAATGTGGCTGAAAATTTGTTATTATATGCATTTTTTACACGATCTTGATAGACCTATAAATGTTCAATAACTTATGTGCATTTTTCACTCAATTATTTTAACTAATGTAATTTTTCTTTTCATGATAGTCATTATCTTTTATAATATCCCTGAGATAAATGTGCAAAGATGGTATTTATAGTTAAATAGGTAGAATTTTCTCTATACCATAAATTAATAAGTGTAGTCTAAGTATATGTGTGAACATTGGTGTGGTATGCCCATAAAGTATACACCATTTTTTGGTTCCAATCTATAATGTATAATTCAACTATTTTTCTAAGGATTTTTACAATGGTTTTATTTGTATTTTATTATTGGCCCTTACCATATGGGTAATAAGGTGTATAAAATGTGTGCTTGATTTTGTATTTTCTATAAAATTTCTTATTTTTTAAATTCTTAAATGATGACCCATTTTTATTAATTATTTTTGAAGTTATGCCAACACAGGAAATAATACTGACCACTAAAAATATGCATATGTCATATATGGTGGTATATTCAAGTGGAATGACCTCCACCCATTCGATAAAATATCATGTATCTATGATTATGAATTTGTGACCAGTGAATGATACACTATTTATTTTAATAATCAAATCAAAACCCAATAAGGAGAAGGGCCATGGGGAGACAATCAACTATAATTCATGAGACTCAACATGATTTAAGTTGTATTTATATCATTGAAATCATAATTTTTCATGATCAATACATTATTGTTCCATTATAGTCTAATAATATCCTTAGCATAATAAATTTTATGACATTTCTCAGCCATTAAAGTGTCCTCTGTACTCACTATCATGAATTTCTAAGAGTGTGGTTCATGCTTCATCATTATTTAAGATATTGAGTAATTACCCATCTAAACTTCATTTGAATAAATAATTTACAATGATAAAATAATGAATCACCTCTCATTATAGTCCATATTTATCATTTCGTATAAAATGGTCTAGTATGTAAACTTAGTATAAGAAGTTATAAATTTCACTTAACATTTTATATTTGTAAAATTATGTGATAATAAGAATTGATAAGGCATCCATTTTATTTGACATAATGGATGGTTATCATAAGTGATGTATTTTAAAATTGATGTAATCATCATTGATATTGAAAGGTATTAATGATGTCATATTGGCCATTATATCTACATGATGGTTGTCCTTATTTGGGATATTGTCAATATAAATTATGTCATATGTTTCTTTCAATGTGTCCACCATGTCTTTATATGGAATCAAGTGTTCTTATCTAGTTTTATAGAAATTGGTAACTTGATTAATGATTAACTAAGAGTAACCAAGAACCTAGATATCCTTAATATTAAATTCTTGTGTTATGGATAATATGATTATCAAGGCCTCATATTATACTACATTATTGGCTCAAGAAAAGGCTAATATTTAATACAATGGCATGTATTATACCTTAAGAGTAAGAAATATAATACCTTCACTCTCACCCATCATACATCAGGATTCATAAAATAACCTTGCCCATGGGTTATTGGATTTATTATATGCTACAAAATTATTAAGGAAAGCCTTGGTAATTGGGAATGGACAAATGGTTCCCATGAAGGATGTAGTAATAGTAGGATTTTTTTGGGGGAATAATGGTGTAAATACATACCTTGTTCCCCTATTAGATGTAGGAAGTGATGATTTTATCAAAGGGAGGGTTATTAGATTAGAATCAGTTTTAGTACCTTCTAAGGATTCACCATCACTAGGTGAGGATGCATTAGATTAGAATGTTTATTGATCTCATCTATTATAACTATCACATCTAATTCCAATCTACAAAACTACTTAACTATTAAAGAGGATTATAAAACTAATGATTTGTATTTCTAATTTTTATACCTAATTTGGGTATGTATGTTACATGGTTCATAGTAATATTGCTATTTCATGATCAATTATTATGTTGGATAGTAGTTGTATATGTTATTACTATGCTTTATGATCATGATTGTCTATAATTTCAATATAGATTATTTACATTACAATATAATATTGATTATTATCATAATCTTGGACTAACTACCTATTTATTTGATTACAGTCATTACAGGACTATCTCACCCTCATAGGTAGTATAGAGTGAGAGTATCATCAGGGGGTATATATACCAACATTGGGGGTTGAAATAATTCCACAAAACCCACACACAACACATTCTAGTTTCTTGAGTGGAATGAATGTTTCTTGATTGTTTATTCTTATAGTTAATGAGGCATGTTTGCATTGTTGAGTTTATCAATTGTATTTGTTTGCATATTATGTTAAGTCTATGAAATTATTGATTGTGCTTCTTTAAATATCTATAGGAATGAAATTGTGTTTTGATAATCTTGATTACATTATAATTAGTGAAGGTATGAGTATTATTGGTCTTATTTGATTCTTTATGGATTTTATTTGAGTTGGTCACATTCTAACCCTTTTTGTGACTTATTAAGTAGGAAAAAGAGGGTAAAAACACCACAAATCAAACTAATTAGAAAATGAACTTTGGAATTTTGATTGTGTTTAATTAAGATGACATGAAGTGGAAAGGTAATGAAATTTAGGTTATTTATAAATTTTGAGAGAAAGAATTAGTGGCATTTTTTTTTATTGTAATGATAACATGAGTTGAATTCACTCTTGTAGAGACTAAGGGTTTCTATAACTACCATGCTTGAATATATGGTGAGACTACAAGTTAGCAGGAAGAGTGGATGAGTTCAAGAACTGATGAATTGGATTTCCATAATGATGAACTTTTAGAAAAAAGGAGAGTTTACTAAACATGAAAAATGTTCATGAGTTTTGGGAAAAGAATAAGAAGAGGAAAATGGGAAGAACATGGTAGGAAGTAGAAGGAAAAAAGGAGAGCTCAACCAAAGGGGAGTCAAATCTAACATTTCATACATTGAAACAAAAAACATTAGATAACTACGTTAGTTCATATTTCATGGTTGTAGATTTAAATAGTAGAAAAAAATGTGGGTTTTGATATGATTTTTATCATACTTGTTTGAATGTGTGAATGTTAGATTTTACCAAAAATCTTAATCAAATCCCTAAAGTTTTAGGTTTATAAATGTGGGGATGGAACTTAGTTCCATCCTCATGCCTATAGAGTTGAGACTGAGCCATTTTATATGAAGACCATGCCTATAAGTTTGATATGAAGCATTGTCATTTGACCATTGTATTATGGATAAAGTCAGACCTATATTTTTACTTATTCTAAACAAAGTATTGGTTCAAATGATATCAAAATAGTCCTTCAAAACCCAAGAAATATTATAAGATTAAGGGAATTGCTTCAAATGGTTAAAATATTTATATTATTTATATAAAATTGTTTATTTTATATTTTTGAGGTTTTTAGTTGAATAGTCATGTATGTTTTCAAAATGACCAAAAGTGGGCAAAAATATAAGTAATTTTTGTCATAATTAGGAACTTGTGCCAAGTTATTATTTTATTCTTAAAATGAGAATATATATATATATATATATATATATATAGAGTTCATATTATTCAATTCCTATCACCCTTTTATAACTCTAAAAAATACCCAGATCATCTCAAAGTAATCAAACTAGGAGCTAGTCATTAAAATAGTTATATAGACTCAAATTAATTATCATAACCTACAACTATACAAATCACTACAAGCCTAGTCATTTCTTTACATATGTTCATAAGTGTGAGTATTATATATATGAATAAATATGTCTATATATACATATATACACAAATATATATATATATATATATATATATATATATATATATATATATATATATATATATATATATATATATATGTATGTATGTATTTATGTATGTATGTGTGTGTGTATACACACACATACATATATATGTGCATGCATGTGTGTGTGTATATACAACATGTGTGTGTGTGTGTGTACACACACACACACACACACCCATATACATACATGTGTGAGGATGTTTGGAGACCTATGTGTGAAATTTTTGGATAATGAAATCCATGTGTCATGCCCATTTTAAAAAAAAAAATCTAAACATAGTCAAAATGAAAACAACCAACCACAAACACAAGAAAAAAATAAAATTTGTGTTAATTATAAAAATCATGCATTCCCTACCACTATCACTAATATAAATTAGGTGAATACCAAATATATAAATACCAAAGTTATGATTCATTTAGCTAACACTTAGAATTATCCTCAAGATTGTGCCTAATATTTATGTGTTTAAGACATCAAAATGGCTACCAAGTTAAACGTACGACCAAGTTGACACATTCATTAACCATGTGGTAGCTTTGGTAGCTTTTAGGACATGCTATATTTTATTCAATCTCATAGGGACCTTTATTAACTTGAGTATTATATCACTTAGACACTAGCAAATATGAGCCTTTTCAAAGCACTCATAGCCCTGAAACTATGGTTCATCAAGATGATGCTATATGGAAACATCCTTCTAGCCTGATAGCTTGAAGGCTTTGCCCTCAGCATGAAATTTAATGGAAATACATATTATTAGGATGATTCCATATGGAAAAATCATATTAGTCCACTTTAATAGAGGAAAGCTCCTTCTATGACTAATTTAAGATTGTGGGTCATTGAGATGATGGGATGTGGTAGCATCCCACTTATCCACTAGCTGAGAGGCTATGCACACTGTACATCCAACTCTATAATCATGGGTCACCAAGATGTGCCACATGGAAACATCTTGTTAGATTTTTATACTAGAGGTAAGTACCTTTATGATCATCTCTAAGATCATGGGTCATTAGGATTGTGCCACATGGTAACATCCCACAAGCCTAAAAGCCTAGAGGGAAACTTCTTGTATGGATAAATCTAGGATCATAGGTTGTTAGTATGATGCCACATGGAAGCATCCCTTGAGTCTACTATCCCATCATTGATCATACATTAGACCACATTTATGTCATTCTTAAGTTAGTAGGATGGTGACACATGGCTTCCTCTAAGTAAACCATTCAAGGTCATGAAATTGACTAAGGAAAAAATGACACAAATAGCCAAGGCAATAAATTTTCTAAGACAAAAAGGCTATGCAATGCCTAGTTTAAAAATGATGAAGGAAAATTTTAAGCTAATGATTGAGTCACTATAAATGGCTTGATTAAGACCACATGTTGTGCAAAGAGTTTTACAAATGGCTAAGGCCAAGACAATAGTAAGAGTAGGTTCAACTGAAGTCATAAATTGACTAACAACCAAGCCAAAGTAAAAATTAGAAATGGACTAGGGAGTTAGGACTTAGTTAAAGCAAAAGAATACCTACATAAGTTAATGTCAACTACTTAAACTAGATAGGGGATTCCTTCCTTGGTATAGACTCTATAGCCAAATCAAACAAATGATGGAACATGAAAGTACTAAGGCTAAAAAAGGGATTTTGACACTAAACCAATATTTACATTAGTTTAGTTAAACATGCAATAATCAAAGAGACCTGATTTTCACTAGAAACTCAAAGGTTTATAAAGGAATCCACTCATAATGAGGATAAATTTTAAATCCTTATTCAAATTATTTAGCTAGTAATTACCCTAGGATTGATTCTTTCCTTACAAAATCTTGGCTTAATCATTAGACCATAAAATTTTAAAGGCAATATCTACATAGAGTAAAGAAGATGTTCTCAACAAAGTTTAAATAAAAAACTCACAATAATTTAGATAAAGTCCATAAAAAAAATGGATATCTCTTAATAAAACTACTCCTTCTTAAGGGTCTAATGCAAATAGTCATAACCAATTATGAATTTTATTCAAAATGGTTTCACAAAAAGACAACATAAGTACTTAATCGTTACTGGCATCACTATAATATAAAACATTAGTGTTTATTTTATTTAATCAATCTAAATTATTATTCCTAATAAAAATTCCATAGTTATTATCTAAGTTCCACCTATTTTTATATAATTTTAATTCCATTAACTTTTATTATTCAAATAAACAAAAATGCATAAAGATTAATGAATTAGACACACATGATAATATATAAGCAAGGAAATAAATATTCTTATTCATTTAAAAGTGCCTCAAAATTAAAGGAATTGATACACACAAGAATCTTCCCAAGATCAAATAATTCAAGTAATCATAAATAATTACATCTTAGATTGATTGACATTGAGGTTTTAATAATTATAAGTAGATTCCTTATTAAATAGTAGGCATATCATCCAAATCTATCATTTTTAATAATATTACAAGTAGGATGGATAATAAAACATTAATAATATAACAAATTCATTTATATTATAAACATAAGAGAGAGATACATCTCTCAGTTTGGTCAAATATGGATAAACCAAGTAGTATTCAATGGCATTCCATGAATTCTCTCCATCACCTACTAATGATTATAAGGAAGTCTCACCACACAACCTTTTTTCATCATCAATATGATCTTCTAAACACCCTCGAGCATTAGACTTCCAATTTTGAGCTTGTTTATATCACTTGGCAAGGACAAGGATGGGAATCTAAGTAAGGGTTTTAACACAAGGGAGGACCATGCAACACCTATAGTCCTATTCCTAGTTCCTACCAAGGATATTACCATATTAATAACATAAAATAATAATTTGAATTATTATTCAAATTAATAAAATCATTCCATAATATAAAATATGTAGATAATTTATTAAAACGCAACAAGGCTTGTAGAAAGTCATGAAATAGAAAGAGGATTATATCACTCTATTTATTCCTTCTAATGGTCATGGGAAAGGTGAAAAATCTATCATTATGACCTTTATAATAGGAATTCAACCTATATCATTATGACATTCATGGGAAGATCAAACAACCATCCATTATGCACTACACAAGAGGAATTTGATATGCTACCATCATGAAAATGTTTCTTCTAGACCACCATCACATAGATTCACAATAACATATCAAAACATCCATAAGATCAAAACACTTCATAAAAATAAGGAGGAACAACATATCCAAAGTCCTCAAAGGACAAACCTACATTGTGGTCAATGCTCAACCATGGGCAAACAATAAAATAGGTAAAATAAATGCAGTGGTTTTATTCACCTAAAATCAAGAAGAGAAAGCCAAGAATATATCAATTCATTTAAAATGAATAGTATAAAATGTAATTAAAAATGAATCCCACTTATCGACATTTAATTTACCTATGCACTATCCTCCTACTATCTAATTCAGCTCTCCCAACCCGGTGATCCTATATGTTACTTCTTATTCTTTCATGATAAGTCAAATTCTTTTCAAATTGGAAACATTCCCTAACTAAGATAACTCAAATAATACATTAAAAAAAAATTAGGTTGACCCAACCAAAATCCTCTCGCAATCCATGATTTATTAAGGGATGTTCTTTTCTATGCTTAGTTAAGGTGTATAATGTGAAAAAGTAATCCATAGAGGGGAGGTTAGTATAGTGTTAGTAAAAAAAAAATCAAAATAAACACACTAAACACTAACACCTCTAGCCTAGACACTAGGGAGAGCATAGGTAATAAAAATTCAATGAAAACACAACTAGAAAACAAAATAAATAATCCTTTTACCTTCTTTGTGGCTCCAAAATGGCTTTTTGAAGTGGCTTACTTGGTTATATGCATCAAGAAATCTTTATCAATGAATCTCTATTTTCTCCACATTTCCTTGACACCTTAGTTTGGCTGGTTGGATTATGAATTTGGAATGATAACATTATTATGAAAGGATTCTTGCATCTATTTGAACATAATAACTTCACACCAAAAGATCTTTATTGATCAATAGGTGAGGCCTTATATTTATAACCTCCAATGTTAACTCTTACTCAAGTTCATTTTAGTTAGGATTTAAACATGGAATGAGTTCAAACTAACCCTAGGTGAGTTGAAGTTAAATCTAGTTTAATTAAAGAGGGTACATGTAATTATTATTTTCAATTAATAGGCATGGTTCTCAAATTAGATATTTTTATATATTTGTGAGAGCTTTACAACTCATAAAGGCAATGATGAAGGAGCTTGATATTTTGAATTTCCATTTTTAAATATCCATTAATTACAAGTGGATAATTTATCCAAGAATTTAATCTATTTCAATTATTTGATTCATTTTGATTAGCATTTCATCTCTTTTAATAATTTTTCAAGTGCCCCGCTTAATGGGTCCATAGCCCAAACTATCAGTTGTTAGGTCATAAGGTGACTAGAGTTAAATTCATGAGGGTTTATTATTGTGTAAGATATAATACCCTGAATAGGGATGCCTCAACATTATTTTGATCATTTATTAATAATGTGTAGATTAAATTGGTATGTTTAGTGATTTTTAGGCTTAATTTGTAATATTTGGTAGAAATTAGTTTGAAGTCTAGTCAAAAGCCAGTTTTGGTCAAAATGGGATCTCTAAAATTTTCCCCTATTTGAGAAGACATTAAAAACTATGAGAATAGTAATTTATTCTCAAATAATGAAAAGGTATTTAATCCCCAATGTCCTAATAAGTGATGGATGAGCCTTGGATGCCCCTTTAAGGGAGCAGGCAATAAATAAGGTAGATGATCGGTCCCTTGAAAGAAGGAAAATGATAGGACCCAAAGGAAAAGGGGGTGGAAAAGACTAATTTTCCCAAAGCTGGTTATAATTAGTGGCATAGTGATAGTACCTAGTTGGGTGGATAAAAAGGATGATTTGCCTAAATGAGTTTATAATAATCGACAAAGTGAGGTGCCCTAGTTAGGTAGAGAAAAATGATGATTTACCCAAAGATGATTATAATAATCTATATAATAAGGTAAAAAAATAATGATTTGTCCAAAGATAGTTATAATCATTATCATAATGAAAACATGCCCCATTTGGGTGGATAGAGATAATGATTTGTCCAAAGGTAGTTATAATCATTAACATAATGAAAACATGCCCCTACAAGGAAGGAGAATGATAATTATTTTTTCAAATATGGTTATAATCATTAACATCTAGTTAAGTTGAGACATAATGATTTTACCAAAGGTAGTTATAATCATTGGCACTATAGTTTGGAATAATATGGAAAATTATTAAAAGGGGATCATAAACTGAATTTGTAATCATAGAGTAATAGTAAATTGATATAAAATATGAATATGAATTTAATTACTCTATATTTTGGAAATAATTTGGATATATCATGAGTTTTTTAGGTGACCAAGGAGAAGTATCATAGCATCATTGCTTGTAATATTTCTTGAGCTAATTTTTGATGTATCACATGATGATATGCACCATGATATAAAACACCATAATAACTTAGTCATATTATACATAAAGACTACCACATGATCCAATAAACAATTGAAAATAATGCACTAATGATAAAAACCATGATGAAAATGTTGATGCATGAATATGGATGGAGTTTATTATAATCCACAAGGAATCACCCAATGAACGTAGATATACTACGTCAAGGCACAATAATGAAAGAAAATAAATAGGAAACAAATAAATAAACAAACACTAATAAATAAAACATCAATAAACACAAATCATAACAAAACACCAAGAAATAAAAAGTGAACAAAATAATCAAAACAATGATAATATAATGAAACAAACACAAAAAATGGTTAATAATAATGTTAGTACAAATACAAAACAAATTATTCATGTATGTGTAATAGAGGTGTTACTCTTGGAAAAAGGGAGAACCTTAAGATAGGTAGTAATGACATAGTTATAATAACACAATAACAATGGCACAAGGTTACCCCTAGGCTATAGGGAAGTAATAACATAAATAAGATCATAAGGATTGCCCTTAGGCTATAAGAGACAACAAAAGAAACATACAAAATAGGGGTAGAAGAAAAGGAAGGGGTAGCCGAGCTAACTCCAAATGCACTAGGCAAGTGGAAACTACCTACATAGTTCTATGGATTCAAGATCTAACATGAAATTTAGTCCAAATGTAGTTCTCTCAGGATATGGGATAAAAGAAAATTATGATTGATAAAAACATGATTGTCTTGTATAGGAAATATGGTAATGGTCTCAAAAAATGATGAGTGTACGAGAAACAAAGAATACTTAAAAAATGGTGAAAGCATAAAATGAATCCTAATGGTCATTAATATATCAAATTTGAATAAATAATGTGCATAATAGAAACTCACAAAATGGTGATGACATAAGGTTAAGTCTAATAAAAATGGGGAAATTAAAGGACAAGTGGTTACTCATGAAATAGTTAGGGGTCCCAGGATCCTCAAGGAAAATAAGTGGTTAAAAAAAAAATTAAGGTGTGATAGAGCTAACCTAAGATACCCCATGTATATAGGTGTTTCTTACATAGTTTGTGCATACCTTAAGTTGATGTAGTTATCCCAAAATGGTAGGAAAAAGACCAAGGCGATCCAGAAATAAATGGAACCAAGAAGATGGCACACCTAGAAAATTTGATGGATTTATATCTTGCATGTAAATTATAAGCCAATTTTCATGCTTTTGTGATTTTTAGGACTTTTGTATATTTTTTACAATTTTTTTTGAAATTTTATATGTATCTTAACTTGATCAAGAATGATGAGATACTAAAAAGTCCAACTCACAAAATGGAGAGAGCATGGGAAAAGGGTGACTAAGCTAACCTCAACATGAATCAAGGGCTACCTACATAGTCCCATTAGGATCTCAAGTCATGGTATTTCTGCCTTATAATGTGGGAATCTAATTAGGTAGTAGCAAGTTCATGAATTAGGTAAATGGCACATTATAACATAGGAATGGCAAGGTGATAGTGAAAAAATTATAAATATGTTGCTCCTAATTTTACCATAGGTGACTATAATTAGTAAACAATGGCATAATTTAATGATACTAATTTGAACAAAGGTGGTTATAATTAGTATCATAGAGTGGGACACTAATTTACCCA
This sequence comes from Torreya grandis, assembly GCA_037957365.1. Lineage (NCBI taxonomy): Eukaryota > Viridiplantae > Streptophyta > Pinopsida > Cupressales > Taxaceae > Torreya > Torreya grandis. The sequence continues at coordinate 1,310,699 of JARHVA010004387.1, forward strand.
AAGGAAGTTATAAGTAATAACACTCAATGAAATGAAATAACAAATGAAGGATGCAATTACCAAACCACTTTCATACTAGTCCAAGATATTTCCTTTATCTATAATACTAAATTGACTACTAAAATTGGATCAAAATCCCCTCATAGAATGTGCTAAAAAAACCAATGGAATGGAACCAAGGTTAAAGGGGTGGGGAGGGAAATTAAAAATAACTTTGGTTAATAGTGAAGGCATGGTAGAATGGTATACAATATGATACAAAGAAGATAATGATATGGTACAATGTAAATGTGATTCATAGACAATACTTCAAGTCTCTCAATAGAAATAATTCTTGAGGTGTATAGTTTTCATTGGCTCATTGAGTTCATCTCCATATAGTGTATCAAGCATATATGCTTTAGATCCATAATTAACAACAATGACATATGGGCCTATCTAATTGGGTTTGAAATTTCCCTTATTATTATTCTCAATCATGGTGTTCTATTGGTTTTATTTGAGGAAAATATACCTAAGATCAAACTATATATGTTTGACCCACTAACTATATTAGCCACAGAGTTAGTTTTGGTATGCTTGAAGGCTATTGACAGTGGTCATGCATTTGTCATCAACTAACTCTAGTTATTTTATGTGAGCTAGTCTATAATATTCATCATCTAGGATGTGTTTCAATGAGATACATATATAATTTAATTTTGTATTAAAATTTTTTAACCTTGGTGAGGGTTCTTCAGGATCTCTCTAATTGAGCTACACTATTAGAACAACCCAAAATATGGGTCACCTATGGTGGGGTTGGACATCCAAAGAAGGTCGAATTCCTCTTGGCAGATCACCTATAGTAATTTTTGCACTAGGAAAAGGGTTAGGGAAGGGATAAAGAGGATCCCAATAAGGATAAAAGGGTGATGCACCAAATTTAAATGAGAAGTCACATAAGCACGAAGTAAACATTGAGGAAACATAAGACAATACTAGCTTACATAATCTCACAAAACTATTTAGTTGTGTAAATGTTTCATAAAATAGGTTCAGGAAGCAATGTATGAAGGCAAAGAGGAGTTATAAGACTCAATGAGAGCTTGCATCAATGAAAAAAATAACACTAATTCAGACCTGCAACTAACTTGAAGACACCTAGAAATGAGAAAGAAAGAAGGACAATGATCATGGAAGATTCTCCTTCATAATGCCATTGAGCACAAGCTTTGTTACACATAATTTAGAGGGGAGAGATAGGTAAATAAATTATTTATTTATTCAAAAGGTTTTTCATACAAATTTTTATAGGGTCTAGCCTTATCAAATGAGAGTCTTTGCTCTTTAAAATTGAGAGAGAATTTCTTATCAAAAGTGAGAGAGATATTTTATTTTAAAAACTGGGAGTGCCCTTATCAAATGAGAAAGAATGGGAGATATAAATAAATGGTGAAGAGAGAGGGGGAACACACCATCTAAGATCATTAATTGAGTTTCCACATTTTATAAATGCTCTACCATCTTTTGATCAAATCAACAATAGTTCTCTATTTACAAGCAATATTTATTTTGTCCTAATAGCCTTTGGATGATTTCATTGATTGAGAAATGCACTAGAAGACAAGAGTTTGTCAAAGGTCATGAGTCATTATCCTAATATGAAGAAAAAATCCTTCAAGACCCTATAAATATATTAAATGTCCCATCTACTTTCCCTAATTACCAGTTCTCCATCTTGGATGTCACCTTCCACTTGGCCTACTTGTGAAGACAAAATATCCATATCTATAATTTTGATAGAGCCATCACCCTGTCTATGTTTAGTGGTTGTTTTTCATAGATATGACTATGTCAAAGGATGAGACACACCACCATGCTTTATTTATGTTTACGTCTACCCTAACCTAGATATGAACCTTTACTATAGATTGAAAACCAATCTAAATTATTGGTTTTCCTATAGTAAATATATTGATGAAGCTTGTAGACTAAATAAAATTATTCTTGAACTATATTAGGTATAAAAAAACCTATTCTACCTCTAAACTTGTGGAAGCTAAGGAATTATTATAAATGACATTGAAAACACAAGAAAACTACATCTATATGCTCTAGATTCTCCTATAGAGGTCTTGACTGAGCTTCAATGACATCTTTTGAAATATTAACCTAGTTCAACCTTAGGTCACATTTTCTCTCCATTAAAGTCCCTTAGCTTTTGAATTTTAATTTTTACCATTGATTTTAATCTAGGTCTTCTCAAATTGTGTCATTTGTTAGCTCTTCATTCACTCTGCAGGATCCTATTAAATCTTTGACCTCTCACTCACCATCGATCTTTATCTATATGAATTAATGAGAGAAATATATATTATACCAATTTAACATGCTTAAGACACTTGTTACCTTCTCATTTGTCTCCAAGATATGTTGACACTTTAACCCCATGCTCACCATTGATCTGCTTTGTATGATTACACATGTACCATCGATCTGCTTGGACCCACTACCTCTATCAGTCACCACACACCATTATATATCTATATGGGCACCCAATATCTTGACACTTATCAGATCTATATTCATTCTAACATTTTAACTTGATACTCACCATTGATCTTCAATGCATGATCATATGTGTATCTTAGATCTGATTGGACCCATTGACATTGTAGATTACCCTCTAACTATTATATATTCATCTTAGCTCCAAATATTTGGACACTTGTAATCTCTACATTCAAACTTGGAACATTTAAATTTAAATGACTATTTACCAAAGCTTAAACTTGATGTTCACATGCACGTTTCACTTTGTAAGTCTAACTTTGAAGATTTATATCTTGATATAGAAAAAACAAAAAGACATGAAATTTGTAGAGCATGATTTAGGCATGAATAACTTCATGCCCATGTGATATTTTGTCTCTAAAAGGATTTCTAAGTGAACTTATTTATATCCATATTCAATTTGACCCATTCATTTCTAAGTGATATGCCATGACGATCTGCTCTTTCTAGACTTACACAAGGAACTATTGTATATTTAGAAGGATTCTAATGAACTTTTAAGACTTTGTGTAACTTGATTCATGCCCCTGAATGCTGAAAATGCCATGAGAACTTTTTGGTCTTTTTCACCTTGAAATCTTAGACCTATTTCAAGGCTTGCTTCTAAAATATCAATAAAACACACTTTAATCTTGGTTGAAGTGTTTTAAAATATTTTTAAGTGACATTTGATCTTATTTTACTTTTGGTCCACTCATTCCATCCAGAACTATGTTTAACTTGTCACTCTATCTTGGAAATTTAATAAATTGATCTATCTAGGAAAATTTCTATATGTGGGCTAAAATTGGCCAACATTTTTGGTGATGTCCTAGGATTACATGCCTGTTATGCAAAGACTAGTGGCCTTAAACTAATCTATTGGGTACACAAAGTCATAGTATTTTATATTATCTATTATAAAACTAAATCAAGGTTTACCCTTTCTAAAAATTCCTCTTGAATCAAAAAAGAAAACACAGAGTAAAATAAACAACTATGCCATAGGAACTTATTGAAAGGGAAACACACAAATAAAAGGAAATGTGATCAAGGCAATTAAAGGAAAACATAAAAAACTACTCTAATATGTTATAATATCATACAAAATGTAAAAAATCTTCTAATAAAAATGATTTAAATGAATTTCATTAAATTGGATGGGTAATACATATCCATCTAGTTAGGCAAGCTGAAAAACATTATGCTATTTGCATTCATGGATCAAATAAAGACCACTCCACAAGTTGTCAAACTTGGTATGGTTGCCTGGGTTGGACTTATTTGAGCCCCATTTGAGGACTAGGTCCTCTTATTTGAAGTCCCTTGTTGAAGCTCTCTTGTCAAAGTTTTTTTTGACCTAAGTTTGGTGTGACTCTAATGTCTTCATTGTAAGGTCCTTAGTTTCATTAAGCTCTATGATCTCTATCATCCTCACATTCATAGGATCACTCTCCACAGACTCAATTTGATGGGCTAAATCCAAGGTAGGAAATTTAATATAAATGGGTAATTTGGCCTCACTTACATATAAAAAGACATGGAAAATTGATAATAGTAGCTTTGGGAGTCATTCTACCAGCCCATAAGGCTATCCTTACCTTTATATGCCACACTCTTTGATTTTCTTCCATGGTCCTCTCGATAATCCTTTTCAATTTTTTATTTGTAGACTCTATCAGTCCATTGCCTTGGGGATAGTAATTTTAGGATATACTAAGGTAGATTCCTAACTTAAGTGCCCATTCACTTATATTAATACCAACAAATGCTAAGGCATTATCTAAAATTATAGTAGCTAGGACACCAAACCTAGTTACTATGCTGACATAGAAATCCAATACTACTAGCTCATTGGATTCTTTCAAGGAAATTACATCTATCCTCCTAGTGAAGTAGTTAGTTACAGTGAGCACCCATTTATACCCTATACTTGAAGGTGGATTTATCATCCTTATGAAGTCCAACCCCCATTGTATGAAGGGTTGCTTTACCTAAATTGGGTTGAATGGAAGAGCTGATAAGTTGTTCTTTTCTAAAAAGAGAGCACACTTATGGAATTTTCTAACCCATGCATAGGCATCTTTGAAAAGTTTGGGCTAATAATAACCAACCCTCATTATTTTTTCTGCTATTGTTCTTGGATAAAAAATACCTCCTATAGTTCTATCATGAAACTTCTCCAAAATATTTGTTACTTGATTGTCATCAATGCACCTAAGAAAAACCCCATTGAGATCTTTTATAAATAAAACCATGTTAACTAATGCATAAGGTATAGAATAGATTCTAAAATTCCTTCTTTTTTCTTTGTCTAAACCTTGGGGATATTTTTCTATCATCAAGAAATGTGTTATATCTTAGAGCCAACTATTATGAAGTGGATGCACATCTATTTGTGAGTTATCTTGTGTCACTAGAACAACTTCTTTATATTCTTGAATGTCATCCACCATATGCTCACACAAGCCTTTTCTTGTTATCAACATTGTGACTTTGATTTCCACATCATACTCAATGACCATGGTATTCTAGCCTATTCTTTTCTCATTCAAATCCTTGTTGAGGACAAGGTCCCTCACTCCATGATGACACACTATAATATTAACCTTAATGTTGGAGAGCATTGGTATAAAGTTTTTGAGGATCATTAAAGATACAATAACTTACTTTTCTAAAAAAGTGTACCTCACCTCATATCCTTCTAGACCTTAACTAAAAAAGGAAATTGGTTGTTCAAGTCATTCACCATTCTTTTGCATCAACATAGATGATATGTTGCAAATGTTGTCAAAGTTTTACAATATGAAATCCTTTCAAAAATCAAGATTCATGAGTGAGGGTGCTTGGTTAATGGCTTGTTTGATGGCCTCAAATGCTATTTTACCTTCATTTGACCAAGTAAACACTTGGATCTTATTTAACATGATAGTGATGGGTTTGACTAGGTTTTCAAAACCAAGTATAAACCTTCTCATAAATTTTATCTTCCAAAGGAATCTATGGATTCCTTTCTTGTGCTTGGGTAGAGATAAGGCTAGGATGGCACTTATTTTATCAGGGTCAATGGACAATCCTTCCTTTGAAACAATATGACCCAAAAGTTTAATTTTATAAATAACAAACACACATTTATTAGGATTTAAATATATCCCATACTCTCTACATATTTAGAAGATTGATCTTAGATGGTCAATGTGCTCACTAGCCTTCTTGGAGAAAACTATGATGTCATCCAAGTAAACTAGTACCATATGATTTAACCCTTGGAAATCCATGTCCATGTATCTTTGGAAAATTTCCCATACATTTGACAACCCAAAAGGAATATTTTGGTAAGCATATGTTCCCCACTTAGTGGTGAAGGCAATCTTATACTAATCTTTTTCTCTTACCATCACTTGGTTGTAACTTGAATACCCACCCAAAAGGGAAATATGTTCTAAACCAACAACTATCCAAAGGATTTGCTCCATGGATGATAAGGGGTAGTGATATTTTAAAGAGAACCTATTCAAATCATTGAAGTCAACACACAATCTAATGTCCTTACTCTTCTTCCTCACAGTTACCAAATTGGCTACCCATGATGTGTGTTTAATGGGAAAGATGATCTTGGATTCAATTAATTTGGTCAATTATTTCCTCATAAGCTCTTCAATTTTGGGGTTTATATACCTCTACTTCTACTTGATAGGCTTGGAATTATCCTATAGTTATATATTGTGTTAAGCCATCTTGGGATCAAAGCCTCTTAGTTTTATGAAAACATGCCTTTCATATTTAGTGCTTACCTTCCTAAGTTTGAGGAGCTTATCCTTAAAGTTAAGGACTCTTTCATAGTTTTCTTCATTGGTTGACATCACTGCTTTGTATTTTATCATATGATCTCCTTCATAGAAGAGACCTTCAAGGGTGACCAACCATTTAGGAAGCTTGTTATATCTCAATTAAATAATTTGCTCCTCATATTGATGTTGGAAATTTTATTAGTTTATGGAGGATAACTTTGATTCTTACTACAAGAAATAGGTGATTTTATTTTCATTCTCAAAGTCTTTTCAATGAGCTTCATTGTTTGGTATTGATGGTATCACCACCACTTTGACATGTGGTTGCACCTTGGTCCTTTTTAACTCACTTGGGATATCAAATTGAGCTCCCATAGCTATCAACCTATCAACATGTTCATTTTGGTTCTTTGGCACTACTTGGATGTTAAAATCCTCAAAATCATCAATTAGGTCCCACATTTTATGCTTGTAAGACTTCATTAAAGGATTCTTGGTGATATTCTAGCCTCTAACTTGGTGTACTATTATCTCACTATCCCCATAAAATTGTAATTATTTGATCCTTATCTTACTAGCCCATTAAAGGCTATGGATAAGAACCTCATACTCTACTATATTATAAGATCAACTAAATTAGAACATGTAAGAAGATAAATACTTATCATTGGAGGTGGATATTATCATTGCACCTATACCCACTCCATGTTTGCTCCTTCAACCATCAAAGAAAAATTTCCATAAGCCTGTAGGATTTCCTTGAGGTCCAATGAGGGATGGCATGGAATTATCTTATTCATGAAAATATTAGACACCCTTGTCCTTCTCTTCAAATCCTTCCAAGGGATCAACCAAATGATTCCTATTCTATAGTTCATCTAAGAACAAGTCTGGTATCTCCTTAGGGTAAGTGTTTAATTCTTGACAAACTATGAATTCATCCTCATCAAGGATGGTATAATTAAGGTTTATGATGTTTGTCCCAAAAATATCTATGTGTAATTATGCAATGGGCTCAATCTTAGTAGATACCTTGGTTCCATATCTTGCTCTAAATTCTATGTATGGATAATTTGATGTAAGATAACCTCCAATCTTTTTAGTAAATTCTATGGATAATCATAGTGAAAAATAAGGAGGCACATAAAATATCAATACATATTGAGCCAATAAGACACTAGGATAAAAATGAATGGTCAATTTTAGATCTTTGATGATACCAGATGGCTTGGTGGAAGAACCATCAAGTTATAACACTCCTTTAGATTAGGGCTCATATTTTAGACCAAGTTGGTCTACTATATACTTTGAAATTATTGAGGTGATATCCCCACTATCAACCAATAAATTATGTACTAAAGAGTTACTAGTTATTACTAAAATATTTAAGGGAGGAGGTTTGACCACCTTAACTAGTTGCCTTTCATTTGGTCCTTTGATTGCATTGGTGAGAGCCGCATTTTATTTGTTTAATTCCTTCTCAAGAACCTTGATCCTTGATAACCCTTTTTTGATGATGTATAACTAACCAAGAATTAAAATAATATCTTACATTGGAACACTCACATTGGAAATTTTCATTTGTTCCACAATGTTGATGGGTGAACCACCAACCTTTGGTCGTGCTTTGGGAGCCACAACTACACCTTAAGTTAATGAGTTTTGAAAGACAAAGACATTACCTTGATTTTGATTATTTAGATAAATTTAAACCTTTATAATGTTAATAGGTTCATTTTGATTTTATATTGAATAATTAATGTTAGGAAGCTCTTTGATTACCTCTTGGTTACCATCTATGTTCCTTATTTTGAACCTTGTATTTGTTTCCATTAATATATATGCTTGGATATAACTAGCCTATTGATTGAGTTAATAACACTCTTATTGATAATAATTAACCATTGTATCACCAAAATGTCTTGGTATTTGATTAGGGATTTGACCTTGTTGAGGATATTCTAGTTTTTTCATCATGGGTACCTTTATGTTCTGAGCCATAAGAACTTGATTGTAATTATAATTGGTAGCCTGATGCCATTGATTATTGAAGCCTTGAGTTGAATTAGTGGTTGGAATAATAGATTACCCAAAATATTTATTTCAAGGCATGGTACCCTCAACTTCTTGAGCAACACTATTTTGGATGGGGACCAAAGTGTTGGAAGAGCTTGTAGCATTTGGATTATAGTTGTCTTCCCTTATCCTTTGCTTTGACCTTAGATTTGGCCTTGGCCTTGGAAGTTTCATTTATAAGGTGGCTTATTTTATTGATAATATTGTTTTTGAGGTTGATATGAGTCTTGGTAAGGCCTATTGAAAGCTTTCTACCTCTTAACATTCACTTGTTCATTTTAAAAAGATTAGAACATGATCTTAAGCTCTTGAAAGTTTTTGTGTTCTTGGGAATCACTATATTACCTAGTATAAGCCTTTTCTTACTTAGGTGAAGGTATGGCATAAATTTTAGGCATAGGAAGAATGAAATTAAGGAGAGGAATATAAATTTGGGGTGGTCCAATATTAAGGAACAAAGGTATTGGTGGCATAGGTGTAAACTTGCCAACTTGCATTAGACAATTTTCTTTTCTGGTTGCCACCTCATATGCATTTGGAAATGTAATCCTTCTCATGGACTAGATAATTAATATAATATCACTATTTAGGGCCTTAAAATAGTAAATAAAGGCAAACTTAGGGGTAGGCCTAATAGAGACTGGGATTTTATCCCAAGTCTTTTGAAACCTCATGTTAAATTCTTGCATGACTTCATGAGGGGATCTTTTAATTATGGTCAAATATTCTAAATTTGATAAATGATCACTTTTATCTTCAAATATCTTACAAAATGTATCCCCTAATTGATCCCATGATGTAATATAATTAGCATCAAGGCTTCTATACCAATCTAGGGATTTACCTTTGAAATAGATGGCTAATAACCTAATTGCTACATTTTTCTCATTGATATCATGAATTTTGTAGAAGTTAGATATATCCATGAGGTATTTATAAGGGGTTTTAGCTTGGTCTCTAATAAAATAAGGGACACTTTTGAGATACACTAATAGAATAGGATCATACTGAGGGAGGTCTAGAGGACTTTTACCATTAAAATCCACAAAGGGGGAAAATTTAAGGGATACCATGTCAATAAAAGGGTTTAAAAAATATCATTTTGTAGGGGTAGACCTTGAAATAGGCTTAGGAACAAATTTTCCTTTATATGGGTGTGTATTATCAGATCTTAGTCTTGTTACTAAGTTTAAATGCAATTCAATGAATTCAAAGGGAATACCTCTAGAATATAACCTTATAGTCACATTTGAAATTAGATGTAGTTATTTATCTATTAAAATAATATTGAATCCTCTTTTAGAGTCACCAGATGTTATTTATTTAAAGTTATAACTATTGTAAATTGATCAAACCAACATCAAACTTTGACCAATCTTCTTTGAATTATGTCCCACCAAGTGTGCTTGAAACTATTATAACATTAATTTTAACCCTTGGAGATGTTTCTTTATGCTCTCTTGAATTGAGATACACTATTGGAATAACCTCATGTTATGGGTTACCTATGGTAGGGTTGGACCTCCAGAGAAGGTCAACTTCTTCTTGATGGATCACCTATACTAATGTTTACATTGGGAAAAGGGTTAGAAAAGAGGTAAATGGGCTCTTATGAAGGCTAAATGGGTGATGCACCAAATTTAAATGATAACTCACATAATCATGAATTAAACATTGAGGAAGCATAAGACAATACTAGCTTACACATTTTCACAAAACTAGCTAGCTACATAAGTCTTTCATAAACTAGGTTCAAGAAGAAATGTATGAAGGCAAAGAGGAGTTATAAGAATCACTAAGAGCTTGCATCAATGGTAGAAATAACACTAATTCAAACCTAAAACTAACTTGAAGACACCTAGAAATGAGTAATAAAGAAGGACAATGAGCATGGAAGATTGTCCTTCATAATGCCATCATGCACAAGATTTGCCATAAACAATTAGAGGGGAGAGATAGGTAAAGAAAGTATTTATTAATTCAAGAGGTTATTCATATAAATTTTGAGAGGGTCTAGCCTTATCAAATGACTCTCTACTCTTTATAATTGAGAGAGAATTTCCTATCAAAAGTGAGAGAGACCTTTTCTTCTAAAAACTAAGAGAGCCCTTATCAAATGAGAAATAATGTGAGATATAGAGAAAGGGTGAAGAGAGAGGGGGAACACACCATCTAATATAATTAATTGATTTATTACCTCTTATGAATTATCCACCATATTTTGATCAAATTAGTGCCAATTATCTATTTATAAGCAATCTTTCTTTTATCCGAATAGCCTCCAAATCATTTTATTGATTAAAAAACACACTAGAGGACAAGAGTTTTCTGAAGGTCATGAGTCATGATCCATCTATGAAGCAAAAATACTTAGAAACCCTAAAAATCTATTAAATATCCTAGCTACTTTTACCAACTACCAGATCTCTATCTTGAAACTTGATGCCATCTTCCACTTTGCCTTCTTGTGAAGACAAAATCTCCATATCTATAATTCTAATAGAGAAATCACCATGTCTACGTTTATCAACTATCTATTAGAGTTATGACTATGTTGAAGGATGAGACACTCCATCATGCTTTATTTATGTTTACATCTACCCCAACCTAGATATGAACCTTTATTATAGATTGAAAACCAATCCAAATTATTGGTTTTCCTATAGTCAATATATTGATGAATCGTACAGACTACATAACATTTTTATTGAACCATATTAGGTCTAAATAGACCTATTCTACCTCTAAACTTGTGGAAGCCAAGGATTTATTGTACGCAACTTTGAAAACATGATAAAATTGAGTATATATGCTTTGGATCTGCCTATAGAGGTCTTGAATGAGATTCAATGTAATCATTTGAAATATCTACCTAGTTCAACCTTAGGTTGCATTTACTCTCCATTAAATTACCTTAACATTTGAATTTTAATTTCGATCATTGATCTTGATCTAGGCATTCTAAAATTATGCCATCTATCAGCTCTTCATTCACTCTATAAGATCTTCCTAACTCTTTAAACTTTCACTCACTATTGATATTTCTCTATATGAATGAATGCAAGTGATAGATCTTATACAAATTTAATATACTTAAGACACTTGTTACCTTATAATTATTCTCTAAGATACACTGACTCTATTAACCCATGCTCATCATTAATTTGACTTATATGATTGCATATGCATCATAGATTTTATTGGACCCACTACCTTTGTCAGTCATTGTGCTTTGTTAGATATCTATATGGACACCTGAGATCTTGACACTTTTCAACTCCACATTCATGCTGACCTTTTGACTTGATGCTCATCATTGATATTTGATGCACAATAAAATCCACACCATATATCTACTTAGACCCAACCCACTCATCATTAGATCTTCATCTTAGCTCATGATATTTGGAAACTTTTCAACTCTATGTTTAACCTTGGAACATTTGAATTTAAATGGATATTTGTTGAAGTTTAAAATTAATGTTCACACACACATTTCACTCTTAAAGTCTAAATTTGGAGCTCTATATCTTGAGATAAAAAATATATCAAGACATGAAATTTGTAAAACATGATTTAGGCATGAAGAACTTCATGTCCATGTGATATTTTGTCCTTGAGAGGATTTCTAAGTGAACTTATTTAAATGCACAATCAAGCTAACTCATTCATTTCTACATGATGTTTCATGATAGTCTGGTCTCTCTAGACTTGCATAAGGACCTATTTTCTCTTTAGGAGGCTTCCAATAAACTTCTAATAATTTTTGAAACTTGATTCATGTGCTTAAATTCTTTAAATTACATGATAACCTGTTGGTCCTTTTCACCTTACAATCTTAGACCTATTTCAAGGCTTGATTCTCAATGATCAATAAAACACACTTTATAAGTGACATTTGATCTTATTATACTTTTGGTCTACTCATTTCATCCATAAATATATTTAGCTTTTCACTCCATCCCAAAACTTCCAAAAATTTATCTGTCTAGGCAAATTTCTATATATGGGACAAAATTTTCCAACAACTAACTCAACCTCGATGGAAAGAATGGCCTTACTGCCATAAACTAGAGAATATAGAGTGGCTCTAATTATAGTATGGTAATTAGTGTGATATTACTAGAGATCACAAAAGATTTTGAGGTGCCAAATCATGAAAAACATAATTGAAAATATTTATAAGGATGTTGATAATGGTTTTATTGGATGCTTCTACTTGTCCATTACCTTGTGGGTAATATGTAGTAGAAAATTGTTAGGTGATATTATACTCAACATAAAGTGTTTTGACTTATTTTTTTTTAAACAATATATCATTATTAGATATAATTTTGGATGGGATACCATAGCAGTAGATAATATGATTCAAGATGAACTTAGAAATCTATTTTTTAGTCATGTAAGTGAGGGGTGTAGCTTTAACCCACTTAGTGAAATATTAGATAGCAGTAAGGATGTGTTTATCTACATAAAATGAGGTAGGATTAATGTTAATAATGAGATCGATTCACCATGTGGTAAAAAACCTTGGTGTAAGCATCAATTTTAATATTTTAGTTGGGGCATGAATCAAATTAGCATGGCTTTGACATTTGTCACACTTTTGACATAAGGAGCTACATCTACTTCCATAATTGGCCAATAGTAACTAGTATGTTTGAGATTTTTTGCTAAGATGGCCCCACTAGTGTGTGATCCACATAATCCTTCATGAACTTCCCATAATGATAATATTAATTCTACCAAATTCAAATGATGAAGTAGAGTTCCATCAAATCTACAATGATAAAGGGTTGGGCCAAGTAAGGTATAGCATGATGCTTGGTGGGTAAAGGACTTTTGTTGTTTTCATGATAGGTCTAGTGGCATGATATGGTCATGAAGGTAATTAAAGAGGTCTGATTACTAGATAGAGATGGGACCAACTATAGCATATATCATTGTGATGGTTGAAGGATCATGAGTAGGTGCTAAAATATTTTCAATGAATTGATATTCCTTTTCCTTGTCTATATGACAGATTAAAGAACCAATGGTAGATATGGCATTTGTTATCCTATTATTATCCTAAGGTATGTGTTCAAACTATATTCAAACAATATATTATTTAAGAGTGTCCACCATGGCCTTATATGGTACCAAATAATCATTTTTGGTTTGAAAGTGGTCTGTAACTTAATTGATGATTAAATGAGAATCATGATAAATCATGGGATGATGAATAGTCTATTGTACTACTTGACAAAGCCTTGTAATAAGTTTTTTGTACTCATCCATGTTGTGAGTACAAGGAAAGATGATATATAATGATTTATGGATAAGATCCCCTTGTGTTGTAATAAATAATAAGCTTACCCTTGATCCATGTGATATGAATGATCCATCAAAATATAGCTTCCAGTGCTCCTCCTTAGGAAGTGTTTCTATAATGGTCATGATAGACTCATCTAGGAATTGTAAGGTGAGTGGTTTAGTATCTATAAGGGGAGCTTCAACAAGTTGATCTGTAAGTACTTGTACCTTTATATATTTTTAGTTGACATAATCAATCTCAAAATTTCTTAAGAGAATGATTTATTTATCCATGCATCCTTGTAACACTATCTTGGATAGTAGATACTTGAGTGGATCTACTTTGAAAATAACTATGGTCTTGTTATTAATCATGTAGTGCCATAGTTTCTATGCTATGAATATTATAGTTAAACAAGTTTTTTTATTGGCATATAGTTGTGTTTATATGTGACAAATGTATGACTTAGAGAGTACATAACATGTTATTTTCTATTTTTATCATGTTAATCTAGAAGTTCCCCTAGGGATTTATCTATGGATGATAGGTACATTAGAAATGGCTTTCCTAACATTGATGGTAATAAAATAGGTGGATTGGAAAGATATTCCTTTAAGTGCTGAAAGGCTTTCTAGTAGTTTTTCATCCTAATGAAATGTGACACCCTTTTGTAGTATGTGAGTGAAGGGGTGGCATTTTTTGATGAAATGTTAAATGAATCATTTGATAGACTAAATTTTCCCCTAAAAACTATGGAGCTAATTCAAATTAAAAGGTGGTAACATCTCGATAATGGATTGTAATTTGGTAGGATCAAATTCAATTCCTTAGTGAGAGATGATGAAGCCTAATAGTTTGCCTAAAGTGACACTAAAGACACAATTCTTGGGATTAAATATGACCTTGTATTCATGAAGTCTCTTGAATATTATTCATAATAAAACTAGATGATCAACATGGGTCTTTTATCTACCCAATATGTCATCAACATAGTATTCAATAATATCATGCATCATATCATGAAATATGATGGTCATGTCTCTTTGGTATGTGGCCCCAACATTATTGAAGTTGACTGGCATAACTTGACAACAAAATGTTCCCCATGGAGTGTTGAACACTACCTTGTGTTGATCTTCAAGAGTGATCCTAATTTTATTGTATGCTGAAAATGCATCCATAAGTGAAAGCATTTCATACCCCATTGTGGAGTCAACTATCATGTCATTATCTAGTAGAGGAAAGTAATCCTTGGGGAAGGCATTATTGATGTCTCTAAAATTAGTGTAGTTCTAATTCCTTTACGCTTCTTACTAATAGGTATAACATTTTATATCCACTCTAAATAATTGATTAAGAAAATGCATCTCACTTCTAAGATTTTTTACAATTCTTTTTTTTACTAGTGTAGCAATACAATGATGCATCTTGCATAATTTGTTCTTCATAAGTTTGGAAGTAGTATTCACAATAAGGTGGTGTACAACTAAGGTAGGTCCAAACCTAGCATGTATGAATAGGTATAAGAAAATATGTCAATAAATTCCATTAGAAAGGATATAGAAACTTCATGTTCCTCCTTAGTGAGGGATGCACCTAATTTGATCCACTTTGGGTCATCTAAAGTCCCAATTTTAACTTTTATAGTATATTCTATGAGGAGAGTCAAGCCATATTATATAATGGTTTGGAAATGATGTGGATTGGTTTGTAATTGTAAATTCCTTTGGTTGGATTGGTTCTTTAATCTCTAAAAAATAAGATGAATCTGAATCACCTAATCATAATGATCCATGTTAAAAATACTATAGGAAATTATTGGGTAATTAGATTAAATAAATGTTATTCTTTTGAAATGAAATTGAAAATAAAGGCAAATTAATTATTAGTGATCTCTTGAGCTTCATTTGAGAAAAGGTAAACACCCTCATCTGATGATACTTGGAATAGGTTTTCACTAAAATACTAGCCTTTCTCTTTACTTTTACCCTAGTCCAAAAAGCCTCAAAGAGGTTTTCACTTTGGAACCTCAATGTTTTAGTATTTGTTTTGGCTAAGGATGTTAAGTCTCTCCCAAAATAGGTTTTAGGATCTAGTTTGATAGAGAAACCTTGTTTGTGGTTTCCTAAAAAAACATTGTCTCTTAGGCCTACAAAATTTCAAAAGGCCTCATCATTCTCAAACTCATCTATAGGCACTATGGATTCTTGTTGATCATAAGATATCAATTGAGGTTGATATATAGGAAGTGGTTTATTATATATTAATATGTTAATGATACAAATGGTATATAGGTCAAATAGGTTGGTTTTGGTAAGGTATTCATAAATGTTGTGATCAGATTCTACTTTGATGTTAACATCATTATCAATAAATGTTGTCATTGGAACATGAATAAGATATGTGGGGTTACCCCTAGGTAGTTTAAATATGAAACCATAAGTTACTTAGTAAAAAGTTATAGAAATTAGCTCAATATTACCTAATTGATTTGGCTTAAGGCCTCCACCTTCATAGGCTTGTTTCTCCATGATCCTATTAGGGATAGGATATTTTTCATTTTTGTAAAAATCAACCAACTTGTCATTGTAAAACCATGATTTATCATTGGTAAGTGGGTATTCTTATTGGCCATTGGCTTGTGTGAAAATAAAAAGAGCTAGACTATGAAGTTTTCCTTTTCCTTTTCATTTCCATTCCATGTAAGGTAGCCTAGCTTTAAGTCTTCCATAAGACTTGGGGTTCTAGGTAAAATTGTCAATATGAAACATGTCATCTGTCAAATACTCTCCTAGGCCATTTGATGAGATGGTAAAATGATTAAACATTTCAAGAGGAGGCATATGTGAAGATGAGTTAAGACTATTTGGGTTTATACAATTGGCCTCTATCAATTTGATAGGTAATTCTTTGTCTTTGTCCTTCTTAGGTACTGGGTCTCTGCTAATGTGGTAGTTGTAACTTTTATACTTAGCCTCTAAATGTTTGTAATGTTCATAAGGTTGTAAATCTCCATTGATAGTGACCTCCATACTTGAGTGTGAGAACTTGAGACATTGGTGGAATGTCAAAGTTATTTCATGAATTTCATGTATCTATGGTCTAGCCCAGAGAAAATTGTAAGATAAATCTATGTCTAATAGATGGAAAAGTATATCGTGGGTCAAGGACCCAATGATAATAGTAAAGATTATAGTGCATTATGATTTATGTTCTTCATTTTCATAGTTTTGATAGTAATTATTTTTATTTGTAGATCAATTTTTTTATATCCAAGATGTTTGATGAGATTCAAAGACATAATACTCATGCCCAATCCATTGTCTATGAGGACACATTTGAATTCGTTTCATGTTATGACAACTTAAATGTATAGGGGACTATTATGAAGAGGATCAAGGGATTCTATATCAATTTAGTCAAAATTCAACTATTATCCTAGGGTTAGATGCCCAACCAAATGTTGGAATTTATCTGGGGTTATATCATCAGGAACATGGGATTGGCCTATAAGTTATGTTAATATATTATTATGGATAGTAGACATACACAACAAATCCAAGATGGATATCTATATAGGTGTATTTTATAATTATTACATAATGTCATATGGCTTCTTCTTAAAAGTGGTATATGGATTGTTTCTATCTAGCATAGTGGATTGGATTGGTTTGTTGGAAGGAGGTTGTGGACCTAGGATGGTAATCTTAGACCATGTAGTTATGATTTAAAAATCAAGATTTGATATATGACCATTGTAACTTGATGATGATCAAAATTAGATAGATATGATAAGTCTCAATTGATGGTACACTTGGTTGTGGTCATGGGGCAATGATGAGTTATTGATATAAGGACTTGAAATAGTAATTTCTTGTTTTTATTGTGCTTGGTTACAATCCTAGGTCAAGGAAGGATTATTGACATAAGTGGGTTGATTGTAATGATTTAAAAATAGTTTTAGTCTATTATCATTTGGTCTAGGATTAATGGTGATGGTTAAAATGTGACATACCACAATATTACCTACAAATTTGTTGTAGTCATGTGTAATTGCATGGTAATTTTGTTGGTTATTAGGATCATTTTGGCCTTGGTTCATCCCATTCAGTTGATGTTGTTTTTAATATTGATATTTCCATTGTTTTCATGGTGTTTTTTGATATGGTTGTTGTATTTATGTTATACTTCATTTTTGTTGTTGTTGACTATTATTGTTATGCTATGGAAAATGGTTTTGATAGATACCAAGGTTATGATTGGATGTAGATGCTCTATTATCCAATATTATCTCCCAATTTTCCAACATATTTTCAATTAGGTGCTTAAAATTCACATAATGGCATATATTATGTCCATAAACATGATGTTATTCATAGAACTCATTCTTTTTATACCAGTCCAGATATAAAATACCCTAAGATAGTGATTTTAAATTAGACAACTAATCATATTAGTTATGGCTAGGTTGACAAACACTACTATAATAAGTTAACCAATATCACTAAAGACTTTAGGAGTGAGTCTTATTCTTAAAGAAGACATTTACAAAGTTGGTGGTTGCTACATATCTAGAGCTAGTCTAGGTTAATTTCTAGGTTGTGCTTGTTGAATACGCTATTGATGAGAATTAAGCTACATTTATGGCATACATTGAGAAGATGGTGTTTTCACCATTTAGACATGATGTGGCTCAGTTACTCCATTTACAAAAAAAATATTATTATGGTTGTATTTTTTGGATTTCTCATAGTTACTAGCCTAAACAAGTGCAGATGCTTGCACTTGGACTTGGTTAGGGTTTTGATTTGGGCCTGTAGCTTGGTTTTGTTCTAATTTTGGTTTGAGGATATTAACTTGATAATATATATTTTTAAAGGTCCTTTTAAATTTTGAAACCTTTGTCAATGATCTCTTTGGAGGTATGTGCTCACTAAATCTCTAGATGATAAGATATCTCACTATGCAAGTTTTTAGTAAACACATCAGCCAATTATTTGTTTGGTAAGTTGTAGGTAAAGAGACTAGAAAATGATCTCCATATAATTATATAACTTTATAAACTTTCAATGACATTTTTATTAGACTAAGTCAAATATACTAATGATATATCTTGCTTGAGATTATAAGAGAAATGTTGCACAAATTTGTTTAAGAGGTCATCAAAATCAGATACATAATTCTTTAGAAATTTGAGGAACCACTCCAAATCTTGTCTTTATAGGATCCAAGTAAATAAAAGGAGTAATTAAATTTCACTATAAGCCACTAGTTGGTAAGTGATAAATAATTCTATCAAATGGGCCTTAGGCTCTCCTTTACCATTGTATTTATCAAATGTTGGTGGTTCATAGCCTAGAAGAAATGATATATGGAGATAATCCATGTTGAATGGGTATGAACACATGTCATATTATTTGAATTTACTGGTCTAATCCCTTCTTGAATGGCAATAATCACATAATTCATTTGTTATAGATTTCTAGACAAGAAATTAGATGGTACATTTGGTTGAGGTAGTGGTTGGGTGATCAAAGGTGGATTACCTTGACCTAGGTTCAATAGAGGTATGATTTATTATAGAAAGTTGGTTTAATGGGTGAATCAACTAGGAATATGCATTCACAGATTGGGATGCAATTGTTGAAATTATACATGTTATTGGGATATATTATGGTTCAAATTTATTACATAGCCTTGGTTTTGAGGGAATTATGTTTGGGATGGAAGAATATGGCTCTAGGTAAAATATTGTGCCTACTAAGGTTAAACATGGACTTTATGCCAACTATTCAAACCTAATTAAATATGGGGAACTTGTTGTGGACCAAAGCCTTATATTTAGATATATGACACACATTGAGTAAAAGGTAATTTATGCTTAATTGACACTTGTTGGATAATGACACCTCTTGGTTATGAAAACATCAGTTGTGAACTAAAAAATTATTGGATGTTTGGCATTTGTCTTTAACCAATAGACAATGTTCATTATTTTAAAGGCATATTGGTTTGTGACTATAGAAGTAAGTTTATCACTACCTGTCAAGGTGGAACATTTATACCCCCATTGAGGTGGCATAATATTTTGCCTTTGCTACATGGTAGATTAGAATGTGATTATTATTTTGGAATGTTAGTCACCACTTATTGAGGCGGGATAAAATTCATCACCTATTGGTGAGGCAAAACACTTGCTAATGCTTGAATACTTAATCCTTTTTGTTGCATGTTTGACAAAGTAGCTTGTTGAGGGTTAAAAGTAACTTATTATGGTTTAGATGTAGGATTTATTTCCCCTTAATATTGTGAACCACTCATGCTATTAACTAAAGGAAAATTTTATTGCAAACTTTTTTTTGGTGTAGTTAAAACACTTTGGCCTAGATTGGAAGACACTTGCATGCTATCCACTATGTTTGAAACATTGTTTTGCATAGAAGTTACAGTGGCATCTTCTATAGATGGGAAATTATACATGTCATTGACTAAAGTGATTTATACAAATGGGTATATACTTAAATTATCTTGATCTATCAACTCAATTAATACTCCTATTGAAGGATCTAGTTCTATGAGTGGAGTATTTGACATGGTCATGGCATTAATTGTGCACTAGATTAAAATAGGTTTGATATGATTATTAAATTTATATAAATTGGTCCTCCATGAGTAAATTTCATTTTAAAATCATATTTGGGTCTTAATATGACATTATCATGATCCATTGAGGATGGCTATTAGAGGCATATTCAATGG
Source organism: Torreya grandis (assembly GCA_037957365.1). Classification (NCBI taxonomy): domain Eukaryota; kingdom Viridiplantae; phylum Streptophyta; class Pinopsida; order Cupressales; family Taxaceae; genus Torreya; species Torreya grandis. The sequence goes on from JARHVA010004387.1 coordinate 1,331,156, forward strand.
TTTTGGTAAAAGACATGTTTAGAGGCACTCTAACTAGACTAGGTAAATATTCATGGGGGACTCTACTAGAAACTTAGACCCTACCTCAAAAAATATAAATAAAAACTCATCCTTTTTTTAAATAAATAAAAAATCAAACAAATAAGGATCATATGTTAATAGAATAGTAACACAATATAATTATTGTTGAACTTATTCTACAACTGATGGTATACTAGAAATATATTACGTAGTTTATTCTTGGTATTAATTTGAATAGGGAGGTGTGTTAACCAAATAATTGGCTAATAAATCTTAAATTTATTCCCCATATTGAGTAATTAATTGGATAAGGATCCATCTTATAAATCACATCATCACAATATGGGTCTTGAATAAAGTTATCATTCATGACCACATTATCATAACCTAGATTATACATGGATCCACTATGAGTGTAATGAGACATATAAAATTCAACCACTAAAATTCCATGAATAAGGTTGATAGTTAAACAAAATCTTAAAAATAAGGTCTAAAAGACAAATAGTCCAAAATTTGTAAAAACTTGGTCTAATAATTTGGTCTACGAATAGAGTTGTTTCTCCAAAATAGGTAATGATAAACTTAGTCCAAAATAGTATAATTTTAAATGTATTACAAAAATGGTCATGTGAATGGATAAATTATAATTCCAAACTTTGGAAATATGTGTTTCATACAATTCTAATCTAGGTCTAAAAATGAAAAAGGTTGCTAGGTATTTGGGAACAATGCATAAAGCTAGGCTCAAAATGATTAGGTATAAAATAGAAGGTAAAATTCTAGGACTTTTAAAAACATGACACAAAATATATACTTTAAATAAAATTAGGTCTAAGATATATGAGAATTTCTAGGTCTTTTGGGAACATGACACAAAATCTAGACTTGGCACAACACAAAGTATACAACAAAAGGGAATTGCTATGTTTTTTAGGAACACAACACAAAAGATAGACTTGGAATAACACTAAGTTTAAAACCAAAGGGAATTCATAGATATTTTGGGAACATGACACAAATTCTAGACTTAGCACAAATTAGGTATAAAAGGTGAGATAATTAATCTAATAAACTTGAAACAATTGGACTCAAACTAGGCATTCAAATTCAAACATAATATTGAACTTTAGAAAAAGACATTGGAATTTAGGAACATGAAAGATATAAAAATTCCAAAATTTAGGCATAAAAATAGTCTTTAAATTGAGGAAGGAACTATTCTAAGTTGCACAATCTAAAAGTGAGAGGTAAATGTCTAAGCCAAAATTATGTGAGGCATAGGCATAAACCAATCAATGTTTGAATATGAACTTATCAAGACCAATTTGAAATTTGATTTAGAATGCTAGGTGATTTGAATGGATGACAAGATAGACCAAGATGGATGACATAATGATACTAGGAATAGACTAAGAAGTCACACTTGGTTTTGAAATTACAATTAGACACAAGGAAACAAGTCTTTGAAACAATTCAAGGACTGTAATGATGTTATATTTCTCTAAAGGTATGATAAGTGGTTTTTTCTAAAAACTCTAAGGCATAAGACTTAAAATTAAATGGGTAGCATAATGATGCCCCTTTCAAACAATTGATACACCCAAACACACAAAAGTTTGAAAAATGATTAAGGCAAAGTGTGTTGTCAAATAAATGGTATAACACCTCTTAAAACAAAAGAGTTATGTGAAAAAATGACTTATTTTAGACTTGGTTTAAAAACACAAAAAATATTGACTCAAGACAATGAAATTAAAAATGAAAAAAAAAAGAACACCTAAGTATGTCATCTTAATACTAAAAACTGATAAGGTGTCTTCGTACTATGAAATTATGTCTATATATTTTCTCTTGAGAGGAAATTATTTTTTTAATCAAAAATTTAAAATGCACATGAAAAGTAGGGTTTTTAGGTCCCCTTTTCTCTCAAGAATTCATATGATGACATGGAACTTTGAGATACATGCCCTTCATTGACATTCTATCTACGATAAGTGGAGCTATCTAAAAATTATCAATTGTTGAATGTTATAAATATTCCCATATGTGTGATTAATACTAGGGTGTAATATTTTATTTGGATCCATGTTAACTAGCTTGTTATGAAAAGATAGTGGAAATGACACCCAAGTTTAGGATATAACTACTCACTAAAGAGATAATAGACATCTTGTCCCTTAAGGCTAAATCCACTACCAAACACTCTAACTGTCTCATAGCCACCAACCCATAATATTCTATGATAGATGGAGAAATGAAGGAGTCAAAATCTCTTGAATCAAACAAAACATAAATTTAAACTACTTCTATCATACAAGTGGTCTCAATAATTTTTGTTTGGTGTTCATCTTGGTGGTCATCCATTATTTCATAGATTATTTTCCTTTAAAACACATCACCTATTGTCTATTTTTATACTAGGGACTTTTACCAACTAGTAGATGAAGGTCCAAGAGGACAATATAATGTATAATGATCCATAGATCCACATGTGAAACAATCACCCTTCTATTGATCTCACCCTGAATGGGATATAGTTATCTTAGGTATAAAATAAGAAGCTAACACTAATGGTCTTGCCTATTTTGACTGATGAGATCATGCAATCCTAGTCTGTTGGTATTATGGAGGTCTAGCATCACCTTGCCTTTGGTGGTCTTTCTCCAACTAGTTCATGCTATGAATATAAATAGAATAGTTACCTTCAAATTTTTATTGTTAAGGGGGCCTAAAGTTATAATTATTTTCTTTATAACCTCCCCTTGGTATGATGAAGATATGGTTTGTTGTATAATATTGGTTTGATGGCACTAGACTAGTTCATGAACTCATTAATGCTATTTCATGGCACCTTCTACTCAAGACAATAACAACTATGCTATATTTTCCTTTGATAGACAATATTTCATAATCATATTCACATAATATTTATATCAAATACCTTTGATATGCATTGAGTTTAAGTTGATTAAATATATTCTATAGACTTAGGTGATCTATTTTTAAAACAAAATGATGACCAAATAAAAAGTGTCACGATCTTGAGCAAGCATGAATGATGGCTGCAAATTCAAAATCATGCATGGGATATTTTAACTCATAATATTTGAATTTATTATATTAGTACATAATAACTCTACCTTCTTACATGATTATAACTCCTAATCCTTCCTTTGATGCATTAGTACAAATAAGGAATTCTCTTATAGGATTAGACATAGCCAAAATTGGTGCACTATTGAGTCACTCTTTCAACAACTTAAAAGCTTATTCACACTTTTTTTTCCAAGAAAAAATCTTCCTTTTATTATGAAGTAAAATGATGGTGTATGGAATCAGAAAGGCATCATGTCTATAAATCAATCCTGGCTCAAATAAGATAGAAAATACCACACTTTTGATTGGGAACACATTTGTTAAGTAGGAGCATGACCAATATGGGGATCTACTAGACCCAATTAAGGGATCATTTATAACAATACAATATGCTAAGGAGGGTTCCAAAGCCTCTAGTCTAACATAATCATGAAATAACCCTAAGGGGGTCCTAAGTTTGATATTTTACCTAGACTAATAACAATTAAAGTAGATCTAATCTAGTGCTCACCAAATTTTGTGACACAAAATGGGGGTTAGAAATAATAAAACTAAACATGCATAGAAGACATATACTCACATAAATGTATATAGAATACTAATGAATGGAATAAAATACCAAATGAATATCTATCTAATCTTAAAAATAAGAAATAAAGTTAGGAATACTTACCTTTGAAGATGAACCCACCAATACCCAATTTCTCCTTTGGCTAAGGTGCTTCACAAGAAATTGTTATGGTATGTAAGGATGACAAGGAAAAATCAACTCTAAGATACATAACCTATCTTTTGACACTTGGATTCACACCCTTTAGGATATGCTCAGATCTCCTCATCCAACTGACATAATGGAGTCATCTCTCTTACTATGGGTGACAATTTTATTGAGATGAATCTCTAGATAAGGGGCTAGCTCCCCTTGATGTAACTTTAAATATCTCTCTTATATCAATTTGTGTATGAAAAGGGTTCAATAAAACAACTAATAAAACAAAAATAATATGATGTACAAATGTTTATCTCCTCATATTTAACTAAGAATACACTACTTAAAGACCAACATAGCTTTTCTCACAAAAAACCCACAAATCTTTGTGTGTTGTCACATCAGTGTTTCACATGTTAGATTTAAGAAGCCATTCAACATTTAGGATAGAAATGGATGATTCCAATAAGGAATAAAATCATATACTACTTATAAAATGTCTATACACTTAGAAAAAAATACTAACAAGGATCTTTAATGATAGTCTTTCTGCACATTGGTAAACCATCAAGAGTACAAGCTAGAAAAGACAATCTTTCACTAGACTAGACCAACAAGATTCAAGTCATCACTCAATAGTACAACATGTGAGTGGAAAAATAATTTTTATTATTTCTTCAAGATTATTTTGAGTACAAATATAGCTAGATTTTTCCTAATAACTAGTGGAGGCTACTCAAATGAGCCAAGAGAATGCATATTTATAGCTTTGAGAAGTGGAGCGAGCAAAGGAAGTCTAAGGGTCACTTGGACATGTGTCATCTTGAGAGAAACAATTACATTTTCATGTGGGAGAGGTGGGTGAGATATGCCATGTCACCAAATTAATCAATTACAAACGAATAATTTATAACTAAACCAAATGCCTCAGTTACAATTGAATCAATTACATTTGAATAAGTTACAACTAAACCAAATGCCTTAGTTACAATTTCCACTTGTTACCTTTATACTCACCTTTAGATTATTGTCAAACCTTTTGACACATATGACTATTTTTCATAGTTTGAAATTGACTTTTTATGAGCCATCACCCTCCTTATTCTTTTATAACAATTTCCTTGAACTCAATATTTTAATCTACCTAGGACCCACTATTTAAATGCCAATAGCTAGTCCATGACCTTGAAGTTGATGTTTATGAACCCATCATGAATTCCTTCAAGATATGTTCCTCAGAATATTTTCTTGAACAATCTTTTGTGGATTATCTTGTTTTACATTCTTTCCTTATGGATATTTTATTTTGGCACTTTTCTCAAAAGAAATCCTTCAGGTTTTTGCTTTTGACCATTTCTATAGACAATTTTCCCAAAGAAAGTCCTTCAACTCCTTTTTTCACATTAATTTCTTTGGGATATCAAATGACCTTTCAAATTTTGAAAATGGACTGTTTGGTTCTTTGAAATGTTCCTTTGGGTTTCTTGAAGTGAACCTTCAGAACTTTGGAATGACCCCTTCAGCATCTTGAAAATGACCCTTTGAATTTTTGTTTGGCACCTTTTGGTCTTTCTAAAAATGTTATTTGGACAAATTGAAGTCCCCTCCAGAAAAATTGGAGTGCCTTTTAGAAAAACTAAAATGCCTTTCATAAAAATTGAAATGCCTTTTAGAAAAGTTATTTCAAACAAAATGTCCAAAATAATTCCTTCATAAAAGTTAAAATTTCACTTCAAGAAAGTTATAAATTGCCCTTTAGAAAAGTTATAAATTTCTCTTAAAAAAATATATCTCAGACAAAATGTCAAATAATTCCTTCAAAAAAGATGAAAATTTCTATTCAAAAAATTTGTCTCGAATAAATTATCTGAAAGAATTCAGCACTTCATAATGAAAATATAAAAGAAATAACACTTAATCAAAATAAAAGACCCTAAAATATCACTATGCAAAGGCTTAGAAAAATACCAAAACAAACTTTCTAAAAGAATTATACTTGTACACTTTTTATGGGCTTTTTCAAGAACACTTCTTTTGAAGAAAATTTACATACTCGTTAAGCCAAAGGTATAGACTTAGGAGACTAAGTTATCAAATAGGGGTGCTGAATTTTGGCCTAAACAACCAAAATTTGGTCAACAATTGGTGACTCACAGGGGTAGTATGCCTGCTATACCTTTAGACCAATATCTAAATTAATCCATTGGGAATGGAGTCATCTAATTACAATCAAACAAGGAAACATTGGCCATAACTCAAAACCTTGAAGAACACACCAGACCAACAATAATAAGACTATGAAAACATAACACAAACAAGAAAAAGATAAACTCACACTTTTACATAAGCACTTAGAAAACCCAAGAAAATCAAGATACTGTGTACAAAGGAAAAGAAGAGCCCTAGTAATAATGATTTAGATATATCCCATTAAATAGGATATGCAACTCCTCTCCATCCTACTTATAGAGTTGGAAAGAATTATGTTGTTTGTATTATGTGATCACATATGGGCCACTCCACAGAGAATCAAACTTTGTGTGTTTTCTAGGTTTAGCCTTATCATCATCCCATTCTAGGACAATGTCTCCTTCTTTGAAGCTCCTTAGCATGGATTTCTTGTCAAAATACTTATTTGTTTACTCTTGGTAAGTTGTCATGTGGTGTATAGCTTGATTTATTGTCTCCTAAAGCTCTATCAACTCATATAGATTGACTTCATGCTATCATTTTCCATCAATTTCAACTGATAGGTAAGATTTAAATCTAGTAACTCAAGTGAGATAGAAAGTCTAGCTTCCCTTCCATAGATAAGTGTATATGGTGAATTCCCAATTACTCTCTTTGGGGTGATCCTATTAGCCCAAGGAGTTGTCTTTAACATGGTGTGATAAGCCCTTTACTTCAACTCCATTGTCCTCTTTATAATCCCATTTAGATTCTTGTTTGTGGACTCATCTAGTCCATTCCCTTGGGGGTAATATTTGGAAGAGGTACTAAGATAGATTCCATGCTTCAAAACCCATTCACTTATTCTTACTCCCAGGAAGGCTAATGCATTATATAAAATGATTATTGAAGGATATCTAAACTTGGTTACTATACCCTCATATAAATCTAGGACTGAGCTTTCATTCACCTCTTTCAAAGTTACAACCTCTACCCATCTTGTAAAGTAATCAATAGCAGTTAACACCCACTTATGACCAACATTTGAAGGTGGATTGATTAAACCTTTGAAATCTAAACCCCATTTCATAAATGGTTGTTCATCCTAGATTGCATGAAGGGATAAGGTAGCTAGATTTTGTTTTTCATAAATGAGAGCACACTTTTGGCATTTTCTTACCCAAGCATGGGTATCTTTAAACAAACTAGGCCAAAATTAACCAACCCTCATGATCCTAGTAGTTGTAGTTTTTGGAGCAAAATAACCACCAACTAGTCCATCATGGAACTCATATAATACTTTTTCAATCTAATTTGAATTAAGACACCTCAAAAGTACAAATGAAAATCCCTTTCTAAATAGTACTCCATTAATCAATACATAAGGAATGGATTGTAGCATAAATTACCTTCTCTTGGCCCCTATCAAGACCTTGTGGACACTCACCTACTTGAAGTGGATCATGTATTGTGTCTAATTTCTCATAGATGAAGGTAAAAATATCATAGAGTCATCTTGAAGTGCCAAAATATATTCTTTTTTATCTTTCAATTCTGAAGTGGGATGCTCACATAGTCCTTTTCCTAGTAGTTATAGTTTTTGGAGCAATATGACCACCAACTGCTCCATCATGGAACTCATATAATGCATTATCTAAAATTATTATTGAAGGATATCTAAATTTGGTTACTATACCTTCATATAAATCTAGGACTAAGCTTTCATTCACCTCTTTCAAAGCTACAACCTCTACCCATCTTGTAAAGTAATCAATAGCAGTCAACACCCACTTGTGACCAACATTTGAAGGTGGATTGATTAAACCTTTGAAATCTAAACCCCATTACATAAATGGTTGTTCATCCTAGATTAGATGAAGGGATAAGATAGCTAGATTTTATTTTTCATAAAAAAGAGCACACTTTTGGCATTTTCTTACCCAAGCATGGGTATCTTTAAACAAACTAGGCCAAAATTAACCAACCCTCATGATCCTAGTAGTTGTAGTTTTTGGAGCAAAATAACCACCAACTAGTCCATCATGGAACTCATATAATACTTTGTCAATCTGATTTGAATTAAGACACCTCAAAAGTACACATGAAAATCCCTTTCTAAATAGTACTCCATCAATCAATACATAAGGAATGGATTGTAGCCTAAATTACCTTCTCTTGGCCCCTATCAAGACCTTGTGGACACTCACCTACTTGAAGTGGATCATGTATTGTGTCTAATTTCTCATAGATGAAGGTAAAAATATCATAGAGTCATCTTGAAGTACCAAAATAGATTCTTTTTATCTTTCAATTCTGAAGCGAGATGCTCACATAGTCCTTTTCCTAATAGTTGTAGTTTTTGGAGCAAAATGACCACCAAATGCTCCATCATGGAACTCATATAATACTTTATCAATCTGATTTAAATCAAGACACCTCAAAACTACACATGAAAAATCATTTTTTAATAACACTCCATTAATAAGTACATAAAGAATGGATTGTATCCTAAATTACCTTCTCTTGACCCTATCAATACCTTGTGGACACTCACCTATTTAAAGGAAGTGGATCATGTCCTATGTCTAATTTCTCATAGATGAAGGTGAAAATATCATAGAGTTATCCTAAAGTACCAAAATAGCTTCTTTTTTCTCTTTCAAGTTTAAAGTGAGATGCTCACATAGTCCTTTTCCTTTCAATAACTTGGTGGTTTTGATCTCCACATCATATTCCATTACCCTTTTGATCCATCTTGCCCTCTTTTCATTTAAATATCTAGTCAACATAAAGTCTTTCACACTAATATGAGGCAAAAAAATATGAATCTTTTTGTTAGACAACATATGCCTAACCTTCTTTAAACTCCTTATGACTGAAAGCACTTATTTCTCAACATATGTGTACTTTATCTCATAGCCTTCCAAACCTTGACTAAAGAAGGCAATAGGCTATTCAAAATTTTCATCATTAGCTTGAGTAAGCATGGTAGAGATTACCTCTTCATTCCCAAAAGCATATAGGTTTAAATCTTTGGAGAAGTTTGGGCTTTTAAGGGCAGGAGCTTGGGCAATGTCTTACTTGATATCCTCAAAACTTTCTTTCATTCTTCTTATCGAAGTGAACAACTCATCCTTCCTTAGCATAGAGGTTAAGGGATTGACCAGGTTAGAAAAACCAAGAATAAACCTCCTAATGAATTTATCTTACCAAAGAAGGTTTTTAAACCTTTCTTATGCTTATGCAAAGACAATGCCAAGATAGCATTTACCCTTTTGGGATCAATAGATAGACCTTTCTTGGAAATAATATGTCATAGTAGTTTGCCTTCATGGATAGAAAACACAAAATTATTTGTTTTTAGATAGATCCCAAACTCTCTACACTACTCAAAAATCTACATTAGGTGCTTCAAATTATCTTTTGCTTCCATGGAAAAAATTGTCACATCATCAAGATATACCAATACAATGTCACTAATTAATCCTTGAAAATCCATATCCATTACAAATTGAAAAGTATCATCAAAATATACCAATACAATGTCACTAATTAATCCTTGAAAATCCATATCCATTACAAATTGAAAAGTATCTCCAGAATTAGATAACCCAAAAAACATTTTTATAAAATCATATTTACCCCATTTAGTAGTAAAGGTTATCTTATACTAGTCATTTTCATTTAACAGAATCTGATTATACATAAAATACCCATCAAGGAGAGAAAACCTTTCGCTACCAACCATAAATTGCAAGATTTTTTCCATGGAAGGGAGTGGGCAATGATATTTAAAAGACACTCTATTCAATTCTCTAAAATCAACACACAACCTTATCTCTCCATTGTTCTTCCTAACATGAACCAGGTTTGCTAACTAAGATGAATGCTTAATGGGAAAAATGTTTTTCAACTCAATCAGTTTGGTGATTTCTTTCCTCATGAGAGGCTTAATATTAGGATTTATTGGCCTTTTCATTTACTTAGTAGGCTTAACATTCTCATCTAAATCTATAATATGTTGAGCAAGATTCAAATCAAAACCTTTTAAATCACTTTACTCCTATGTAAAGACATAAAAAAAGTCTTTGCATAACTCAATGAAAGCATGATTATCTTCAATATTACATCCCTTCACAAGTTAAATAAATTTATCTTTGAAAATCTAAATATTCTCATAGTTTTCCTACTTGGTAGATATTCTTACCTTCTCTTTCTTCAATTGGTCATCATCATTGAATATGCTCTCAAGAGTGACTAGGCCTTTAGGAAGCTTGTTAGACTTCAATTGAATAATCTACCCTCCATATTATTACTATAGTTTAGATTGATTCTTGGAAAAAACATTAGATTCTTCCTATATAAGAATTTCTATTTACTGATCACTATCAAAAACCTACCAATTAGTGATATTATCTGGTATGGAGGGTCTTACAATCACTTTTAGATGAGGTTGGTTCTTGTCCTCTTTTATCCCTTTTAGAACATCAAATTGAGCTCCATTTGTTGCCAACATATCAACATGCTTGTTATTTTATCTTGAGATTTAATTGATGTTTAAGTCTTTGAAATCCTCCATAATATCCCACACTCTATGCTTATAGGACTTAAACAAATGGTTTTGTGTTAAATTTTGCCCTCTAACCTGGTTGACAATAAGTTCATTATCAAAAAACACTTGTAATTCTTTGACACCTCTTTTCCTAACCCATTCAAGGCCATGAATAAGTAATTCATATTTTGATACATTATATGTGCAAGAGAACTAAAATCTCAAGGTTGAAAACTACCTTTCCTTTGAATTTGAAACCAACATTGTTCCATCACTGGCCCCAATCTTGCTTCTAGACCCATCAAAGAAGAGCTACCAGAAGCCATTCACATCCTCACCTAGATTCATAAAATTAGGCTTGAAATATTCCTTATCATATATATAATAGACTCCAAGAGCATATTTTTCAATAAACTTATAAGGATCATGCTCATAGTTGTCATCTCCCCACTCATCTAGAAACAAATCAGAAACTCCCTCATGAGAAGATGATAGAGATTGGTCAATATGAAGTTCCTCTTCATTAATGATATAATAACTAAAATTTTCCACCTTAGGATATTAAGTTTCCAAGTGATATCTATGAATCATTTCTAATTCAATCTTCACTTTAGTGTCATACTTTGTCTTAAATACCATGTAAGACCAATTGGCTGCCAAATATCCACCTATCTTAGATGTGAAGTCTCTTGATGAGCAAAGAGAAAAATAGGGAGGTAAATCTACCACCACCAAATCATGAGGAATTAAAAAACTATGAAAATCATGAAGGATAAAATTCAAACCTGTAACTACCCCCAAAGTCTTGGTTGGTGATCCATCCAATTGTAAAACTCCTTTAGTCATTAGCTCATACATGAGGTCTAGCTTGTTTGTTATATATTTGGGCATAATTGATGTGCTTGCTTCACTATATATGGTACAATTATGAACCAATAAATCACAAATGATTAGAGATAGGTAAAAATGAGGAGTCTTTTCATCTGTCTTCGCTTGACCATCTATGGATTGAGTTCCATTGACCAAAACCACATTGTCATTTCTAGATGGGCCAACTTCTTTACCCAATCCATGCAATTCCTTTTGGAGTATATATTTTGCCTTGGTAATGTTATAGAATCCAAAAATGAGATGCTAATATTAATATTCTTCATCTGGTATACCACATTGATGGAAGGATTATTCACCTTGGGGTTCTCTTTATGAACATTTGCACCTTGTGATGTAGCTTATAGAGGTAGAGTTGTAGAAGCTAGCCTAAAATTTAGAATCCTCTAATTTTATTGTAATTTATGAGTTTTATTAGACCTGATTATCATAGGAGATGATGTAAGAGTCATAACATGTCCTTTATTGGCTCCATGAGCTTCATCAATAGCCCTCATTTTATACCTAGTATTAGAGGCAACACTAATATTCTAGTTGCTTGTATTTCCAAAGTAATTAATGGCATAAAACTCACCCTTAAAATTATTTATGAGAGTATAATAAGTTTTAGGTTATCCATTTTACACCCCTCCTTGCATAGGTCCTTCAAAATTTGAAACTTGGAAATATTGACTATCTTCCGTTACCATGCCTTGATTGTGCATCTAATTTGCATAAGCGACATGCTCTTGACCATGTTCAAGAGATGGATAGTTGGGTTGTTATTGGACCAAGTTTTTTTAAGTGGGGATAAGGGATTTAGAGTATGATGGAACATTAGGATTATATATTTGATAAGACTTGACATGGGTGATTTGGCCTTGTCCTTGTGCACTATTTTTGAAAGGAAGTCTACTTATTTACCCAAATCGATTATATGTTTGATATGGCCTATAACCTTGAGATTGTTGTATTTTGAGGGAAAATAACTCATTTTTAACACTTTGAAGCAATATTTTAACCTCATGGATTTCATTTGAAGGATAAATGGTAGACCTTTATTGATTGGGAAAAGGGGCTAAAGTGGGTAATGCACCTTGATTAGGAGAATGCAATTCAAGGAATAGTGGCATTGGAGGTCTAGGAGCTATCTTTCCCACTTAAAAAAGATAATTATCAGAATTTATGGCTATTTCATAGGTAAAAAGCAATGTATTTCCACTCATAGATTTAATCATCATGAAAATGTCACTATTCAATGCTTCAAAGTAGTACAAAAATGCATAGTTTGAGGTTGGCCTCACAAGAGCTGGGATTCTATCCCAATTTTTTGCAACCTAATATTAAAGTTTTGAATGAATCCATGTGGTTCCATCTTGATTTTTGTCAATTTCTTGGCTAATGATAGGTATTCACTCTTCTTCCCAAACCTATTAGTCAATAAATATCCCAATTCATACCATGAGTTAATGGAATTTACAAGTAGAGTCCCATACCAATCCAAAACTTTTTCTTTAAAAGACAATGCTAACAACCTAATAGATACATTTTATTAGGTGATTTTGTGTATATTAAAAAAGTTTTATATATTTATAATGTGATTAATGACATTAATTTTACCATCCCCACTAAAATATGGGACACTTTTGAGGGTTGTCCTTGGAATTTGATCATATTGGGCTAGATGCAAGGGAGATTCCCTAGTGAAAGGCACAAAAGGTTATCTTGTATCCATATTGGAGTGATCAATAAGGATGTCAGGAATGGAATGTAACACAAACTTATAATCTATAAACACAAAATCTCATTTATAAGGATGAGTGCTTACAAATCTATACCTTTTGGTGGAATATGGAGGTAGTTGCACAAACTCAAAAGGTGTCTCTTTAGAAGTAGATCTAGTGGTTACCTTTGGCATGAAAAGAAGGATTGATCATCAACCAAAGACTTGAATTATTCAATGGAGTCTCTAGGTACTAAATATATATGCTTCTTTCATCTTTAGCTATGCCAAGACTAGTACTAATCTTGAACAATCTTTTAGGACTTAAAGTCCCATTGAGTGTGCCAAAAAATTTTAACACTTGGATTCATACCATTGAGGAGATACTAAACTCTCCTCATCTAAGTGACATAGTGGATTCATATCTCTTACTTTGGGTGATAATTTTTTTGAGATGAATCTCTAGATAAGGGGCTAGTTCCCCTTGATGCACCATTAAAGCTCTCTCTAATCTATCAATTTGTGTATGAAAAGGGTTCAAGAAAACAACTAATAAAAACAAAAAGGTGATGCACCAATTTTTATCTCCTCTTATTTATTTGTGAATATGCTATTTAAATACTAAAATAGCTTTTCTCACACAAAAACCATAACTCCTTGTGTGTTATCACATCAGTGTTTCACATGTTAGATTCAAGAAGCAATTCGACATTTAGGATAGTAATGGATGATTAAAATAAGGAATAAATTCATATAATAATTATAAAATGTCTATACAATTTTAAAATAATACTAATAAGGACATATAATGACACTCTTCCTGCACATTGGTAGACCATCAAGAGTACAAGTTAGAAAAGATAATCTTTCCCTAGACTAGACCAACAAGATTCAAGTCATCACTCAATAGTAAAGCATGCGAGTGGGAAAATAAATTGTAAAATTTATTCAAGAGTCTTTCAAGTACCAATATGGAAAGATTTTTCCTAGTAACCAATGGAAGCTTCTCAAATGAGCCAAAAGAATGCATATTTATAGCTTTTAGATGTGGAGAAAGCAAAGGAAGTCCAAGGGTCACTTGGGCATGTGTCATCTTGAGAGAAATAATTACATTTACATGTGGGAAAGGTGGGAAAGCTATGCCATGCCACCAAATGAATCAATTAAAAATGAATAAGTTATAACTAAGCCAAATACTTCAATTACAATTGAATCAATTATAGTTGAATAAGTTACAACTAAACCAAATTCCTTAGTTACAATTTCCATTTGTTACCTTTATACTCACCTTCAAATTCCATTCAAGCCTTTCAACAACAAAGAATATTTTTCATAGTTTGAAATTGACTTTTTCCCTCCTTATTCCTTTAGAATAATTTCCTCAAACTCATTATTTTAATCTACCTAGGACCCATTATTTAAATTCCAATGGCGAGCCCATGACCTTGAAGTTGACATTTGTAGACCCATCATGAATTCTTTTAGGATATTTTCCTCAAAATATTTTCTTGAACAATATTTTTTGGACTTATCTTCTTTCAAGTTCTTTCCCTATGGATATTTTGTTTTGGTACTTTTCTCAAAATAAATCCTTTAGGTTTTTGATTTTGACCATTTCTATAGATAATTTTCCCAAAGCAAATCCTTTGGATCCTTTTTTCACTTTAATTTATTTGGGCTGTCAAATGACCTTTTAGCTTTTGAAAATGGACCATTTGGTTCTTTGAAATGTTCCTTCAAGTTTCTTGAAGAGGACCTTTAGAACTCTGGAATGACCCCTTCAGCTTTTTTCAAATGACCCTTTGATTTTTTTCTTGGCACCTTTTGTCCTTTTGACAAATGTTATTTGGACAAATTGAAGTCCCCTTTGGAAAAACTAGAGTGCCTTTCAGAAAAAACTTAAATTCCTTTTAGAAAATTTGTTTTAGATAAAATGTACTAAACAATTCTTTTGGAAAAGTTAAAAATTATGCTTCAAGAAAGTTGTAAATTTCCCTTTGAAAAATTTATAAATTTCCCTTCAAAAAATCTATCTCAGACAGAATGTCTAAAACAATTCCTTCAAAAATTTTGAAAAATGCCCTTCATAAAATATGTCTCAAACAAATTATCTAAAAGAATTCAACACTTCAAAATGAAAAAAAAAATAACACTTAATCAAAACAAAAGACCTAAAAGGATCACTATGCAAAGGCTTATCAAAAGACCAAAACAAAATTTCTGAAAGAATTAGACTTGTACAATTTTTATGGGCTTTGTCAAAGAACACTTATTCCAAAGAAAATCTACATACTGGTTAAGCCAAAGGTATATACTTAGGTGGTTAAGCTCTCAAATAGGGGTGCCCAATTTTATCCCGAAGGGATAAAATTTGGTCAATAAATTTGTGACTCATAGGGGTATTATGATTGCTATACTGATTATACTAGTAGTCGAATTAATCCATTAGGAATGGAGTCATCTAAGGACACTCAAATAAGGAAACATTGGCCATGACTCAAAATCTTGAAGAACACACTAGACCAAAAATAATAAGACCACATAAAAATAACATAAATAAGATAAAGAGAAACTCACACTTATACATAAGCACTTAGGAAACATAAGAAAATCAATAAAATATGTACAAAGGAAAAAGAGAACTATCATAACAATGTTTTAGATATAACCCATTAAATAGGATATGAAACTCCTCTCCATCCAACTTTGAGAGTTGGAAGCCATTATATTGTTTGTATTGTGTGATCACATATGGGCCACTCCATAGAGCATCAAACTTTGTGTGTTTTATAGGTTTGGCCTTATCTACTTCCCATTTTAGGATAATGTCTCCTTCTTTAAAGCTCCTTAGCATGGATTTATTATCAAAATACTTCATTGTTTATTCTTGGTGAGCTGTTATGGTATGCATAGCTTGATTTATTGTCTCCTCAAGCTCCATCAACTCACATAACATGAATTTCATGTTGTCATTTTCCATCAATCATAATTGATAGTTAAGATCTAAAGTTGGTAACTCAAGTGAGATAAGAATTCTGGCTTCCATTCCATAGACAAGTGTATATGGTGAATTCTCAATTGCTCTCTTTAGGGTGATCTTATCAGCCCAAAGGGTTGTCTTCATCTTGGTGTGATAATCCCTTTGATTATCTTGCATTATCCTCTTTATAATCTTGATTAGATTCTTATTTGTGGACTCATCTAGTCCATTCCCTTAGGGGTAATAGTTGGAAGAGGTACTAAGCTAGATGCCATGCTTCAAATCCTATTCACTTGTTCTTGCTCCTATGAAGGCTAATGCATTATATAAAATGATTATTGAAGGAGATACAAACCTAGTTACTATAATTTCATATAAATCCAAGACTGAGATTTTATTCACCTCTATCAAAGCTATAGCCTCCACCAATCTTGTAAAGTAATCAGTAGAAGTCAACACCCACTTATGACCAACACTAAAAGGTGGATTGAATAAACCTATGAAATCAAAACCCCATTGCATAAATGGTTATTCATCTTGGATTGGATGAAGGGGAAAGGTAGCTAGATTTTGTTTTCCATCAAAAGGAGCACACTTTTGGTATTTTCTTACCCAAGCATGGGTATCTTTGAACAAACTAGGCCAAAAGTAACTAGCCCCTATGATCCTAGTAGTTATAGTTTTTAGAGTAAAATGACCACCAACTGGTCCATCATGGAACTCATATAATACTTTATCAATCTAATTTAAATCAAGACACCTCAAAAGTACACATGAAAAATTCTTTCTGAATAACACTCCATTAATAAGTACATAAAGAATGGATTGTATCCTAAATTACCTTCTCTTGACCCTATCAATACCTTGTGGACACTCACCCATTTAAAGGAAGTGGATCATGTCCTGTGTCCAATTTCTCATAGATGAAGGTGAAACTATCATAGAGTTATACTAAAGTACCAAAATAACTTCTTTTTGCTCTTTCAAGTTTAAAGTGAGATGCTCACATAGTCCTTTTCCTTTGAATAACTTGGTGGTTTTGATCTCCACATCATATTCCATTACCCTTTTGATCCATCTTGCCCTCTTTTCATTCAAATATCTAGTCAACATAAAGTCTTTCACACTAAGATGAGGCACAAAAATATGAATCTTGTTGTTAGACAACATATGCCTAAATTTCTTTAAACTCCTTATGACTGAAAACACTTATTTCTCAACATATGTGTACCTTATCTCATAGCCTTCCAAACCTTAAATAAAGAGGGAAATAGGCTATTCAAAATTTTCATAATTAGCTTGAGTAAGCATGGTAGAGATTACCTCTTCATTTGCAAAAGTATACAGGTTGAAATCTTTGGAGAAGTTTGGACTTGCAAGGATAGGAGCTTACAAAATGGCTTGTTTGATCTCCTGAAAACTTTCTTTCCTCCTTCTTATCCAAGTGAACACCTCATCCTTCCTTAGCATGGAGGTTAAGGGCTTGACCAAGTTAGCAAAATTAGAAATAAACCTCCTAATGAAATTGATCTTACCAAAGAAGGTTTGTAAACCTTTCTTATGATTATGTAAAGATAATGCCAAGATGACATTTACCCTTTTGGGATTAATATCCAGACCTTTCTTGGAAAAAATATGTCCTAGTATTTTACCTTCATAGATACAAAACACACACTTATTTGGTTTTATAGGGATCCAAAACTCTCTACACCTCTCAAAAATCTACCCTAGGTGCATCAAATGATCTTTTGCTTCCTTGGAAAAAATTGTCACATCATCAAGATATACCAATAAGATGTCATTAACTAATAATTAAAAATCCATATCCATTTCACATTGAAAATTAGCTCTAGCACTAGACAACCCAAAATAAATTTTCCTATAATCATATTTACCCCATTTAGTAGTAAAGGCTATCCTATACTGGTCACTTTCTTTTACCAAAATTTGATTATACCTAGAATACCCATCAAGGAGAGAAATCTTTTCACTACCAACCACAACATGCAATATTTGTTCCATGGAAGGGAGTGGGTAATGATATTTCAAATAAAATATATTTGAGTCTCTAAAATCAACACAAAACCTTATCTCTCCATTCTTCTTCCTACCAGGAGCCAAGTTTGCCAACTATGATGAATGCTTAATGGGAAATGATTTTGGACTCAATCAGTTTGGTGAGTTCTTTCCTCATAAGATACTCAATATTAGGATTGATTAACCTTTACATTTTATTAATAGGCTTATCATTTTCATCTAACTCTATATTATGTTGAGCTAGACTCAGATCAGAACCTTTTAAATCACTATACTCCCATGCAAAGACATCAAAAACTTCTTTGCATAACTCAATGAAAGCATGCTTCGCTTCGATGGTAGATACCTTCCCAATTGCAAGAAATTTATCTTTTAAAATCTTAACCTTTTCATAGTTTTCTTACTTGGTAGATATGCTTACCTTCTCATTCTTCAATTGGTCATCATCATTGAATATGCTCTCAAGAGTGACTAGGCTTTTAAGAAGCTTGTTAGACTTCAATTACACAATCTACCCTCCACATTGTTACTATAGTTTAGACTGATTCTTGGAAAAAACTTAGCTTCTTATTGTATAAAAAGTTCTATTTACTGGTCACTATCAAACACCTGCCAATTAGTGACATTATCTAGTATAAAGGGCCTTACAATCACTTTTATATTAGGTTGGTTCTTGTCCTCTTTTATCCCTTTTGGAACATCAAATTGAGCTCTAATTGTTGCCAACCTATAAACATAATTGTTATCTTCTCTTGAGATATAATTTATGTTAAAGGTTTTGAAATCCTCCATAAGATCCCACACTCTATGCTTATAGGACTTAAGCAAATGGTTTTTTGTCAAATTCTACCCTCTAACTTGGTTGATAATAAGCTCGCTATCACAAAACACTTGCATTTATTTGACACCTCTTTTCCTAGCGCATTAAATGCCATGAATAAGGAGTTTCATATTTTTATACATTATAGGTACAAGAGAACTAAAATTTGAATGTTGAAAAATACCTTTCCTTTGAAGGTGAAACCAACATTTCTCCACCACCGTCCCCAATCTTGCTTCTAGACCCATCAAATAAGAGCTGACACAAGCCATTCACATCCTCACCTAACTTCATCAAATTAGGCATGAATGATTCATTATCATGCATATAATATAATCCAAGACTATATTATTTAATAAAATTTTAAGGATCATGCTCATGGTTGTCATCTCCCTAGTCATCTAAGAACAAATCAAAAACTCCCTCAAGGGAAGATGATAGAGATTGGTCAATATGAAGTACCTATTCATAAATGATAGCATAATTAAAATTTTCCACCTTAGGTGAGTAAGGTTCCAAGTGATCTCTATGAATCATTTCTAAATCAATCTTCACTTTAGTGCCATACTTTATCTTAAACAACATGTAAGACTAATTGGTTGCCAAATATCTACGTATCTTAGATGTGAAGTGTTGGGGATCAACCAACAATTTGATTACACTTATGAAAGAAATAAACCATGGAATTAAATCAGATAGATAAGACACTAGAATGATAAATAGCAAAGAACAAGAGATACAAGAAACCACCCTAAAAACTTGTATTAAACTCTTTACAAAAGGAATACAATTGAAGAAACTTCTTTCTTACACACCTCTCTCAGATGTACAGATCTCTCTCTAGATATCTGTCCCTCAAGAGCTCTCTCTCTCAAGTACAATCAACTCCAACAACCTGGATTGATTCACCTATACAATTATGTACCGTTCTTCAACATTCAATACACTACAATAAGCTAAGAAGATATATCCTAATATAGAATTAGGAAACTTGAGCATGCATTTACAACCAACAGTTAAGCCTCTTGAACAAGGGCTCTAAAAAATAGTCTTACTAATAATAGAGATGTGGACTTAAGACTATGGCTTAATCTCATCATGCAAACACTCAGTTCTATCCATGAAAATAGCTATCTGGACGCACAAGTAATCGACGCCAGTTCCTGCCTACTTGCCTGTGACCGACGTCGGTCGATCCCTGCCAATGCTAGTGTCTCTTGAACTGCACCTGACCGATGTCGATCACTCTTGACTGATGTCGGTGACTGTGTAACTACTACAACCTTGTAAAGTGCTCCTTGCTGAAGCTTTTAGGCTCCACACCTTAATAATCTCCCACTTGGAGATAAACAACTGCACCAGTACCTGTACAACAACATCTTCTAGCTCCTCCATCTTCAACTCAATCATGAAGACCAACAAAAGTTGAATGAAGATTCAACTTCTCCTTTATAATCAGCTTGGTTAACATATCAGTAGGATTCTTATCTATATGGATCTTCTCCAGCTTCAACTCACCATCCTCCAATACCTATCTTATGAAGTGGTACCTAAGCTATATGTGCTTTGTTCTTGAATGAAAGGCTGAATTCTTAGCCAAATGAATTACACTCTGACTATCACTGTATAATCTGTAACTCTCTTGATCCTTTCCAAGCTCTTCCATGAATCATGTCATCCATATCATCTCTTTGCTAGCCTCTGTGACTGCAATATACTCTGCTTTTGTAGTTGACAAGGCAACAACCTTCTACAACTTTGATATCCAGCTAACCGTTGTTCCACCAATAGTGAAAACATATCTTGTGGTGCTCCTCCTGCCATCCAAATCACCTACCATATCTAAATCTACATAACCATGTAGAGAAGTATCTAAAACTCCATAGCACAAATGCCTACTACTGGTTCCTCTCAGATATCTAAAGATCCACTGAACTGCTTTCCAGTGTTCCTTTCCTGGGTTGGCCATATACTTACTTACAACTCCCACTGCTTGGGCAATATCCGGTCTAGTACACACCATTGCATAAATTAAACTCCCTACTACAGAAGAATATGGAACTTTACTCATGTACTCTACCTCATCATGTGAATTAGGACATTGTTCTTTACTCAATTTAAAATGTCTAGCCAAAGGTGTGTTTATCGGTTTTGCATCCTACATGTTGAACCGTTTCAACACCTTGTTCACATAATCCTCTTGAGACAAAACCAACCTGTGATTTTTCCTATCTCTCTTAATGCTCATGCCAAGGATTTTATTTGCTACTCCTAAATCCTTCATGGAAAATGTGTGAGCTAATTTCACCTTAAGCTTAGAGATATCTTGCATGTGTGATCCTACAACCAGCATATCATCTACATACACCAATAGAATAATATATCTACCATTATCCAATCTCTTAAAATACACACAGTGGTTAGATTGACACCTACTATAGCCATGCTTGGTCATAAACTTGTCAAATCTCAAATACCACTGTCTAGGAGCTTGCTTGAGGCCATACAAACTTTTCTTCAATCTGCACACTAACTTTTCCTTACCTTTGACCTCAAATCCTTCTGGCTATTCCATGTATATTTCCTCATCCAAATCTCCATGAAGAAACGCTGTCTTAACATCAAGCTACTCAAGATGCAAATCCTCAATAGCAACTAAAGACAATACAACCCATATAGAAGTCATTTTAACAACAGGAGAAAAAATCTCACCAAAATCAATACCTAGATTTTGTGTAAATCCTTTCACTACCAACCTGGCCTTATATCTCATCTATCCATTCTCACCTTCTTTCAATCTATAGGTCCATCTGTTCTTTAGTGTCCTCTTACCAGCTGGCAACTCAACCAAATCCCATGTTTGGTTCTCTCTCAAGGACTCCATTTCTTCAACCATGCCACGCTCCCACTGATTCTTAGACTCCACCTGTAATGCTTCTTCAAAACTCTATGGTTCTCCACCATCAGTTAGCAATAAATAGAATAATGAATGGGAATATTGAATTGGAGGCTTACTTAACCTTTTTGACCTCTTGATAGGCGTCTGAGACTCGTTCACAACACACTGTCCACCCAAATTCTCTGATAATGACCGACCTCGGTCATCTCCAGGCCTGTTACTGGTCGACATCGGTTCTACCTGACCGACGTTGGTGTCTGTCCTGCCAACATTGGTCTCTGTATGATCAACATCAGTTTCTATCCTACTGACTCCAGTTCTTGCTTGACTGACATCGGTCTCTGTGTTTTCTTGCAAGTGATTATTTATTTTTCCTGTGAGCTCATTTTAGACCGTCACCTCATCCAATTCTCCATTGCTCTGCCCAGATTGATTCAGCTTCCTTAGCTGATCACTATACATCACTTTTTCATTGAAAACAACATCATAGCTCCTAATTACCTTGTTATTTCCTAGATTCCAAAACCTAAAACTGAAATCATCTGAGCCATAGCCAATAAATGTGCACCTCATAGACTTAGCATCCAGCTTCTTTTTATTTTCATTATCAACGTGCACAAAGGCTTCACAACCAAAAACTTTGAGAAAAGAGAGATCTACCTTTTTCCCTATCCATGCCTCTTCTGGAATTCCACCATCCAGAGCTGTAGAGGGTCCTCTGTTAATCAAGTACACTGTAGTGTCAATAGCTTCTGTCCATAACTCTAAGGGCAAACTAGCATGCAATCTCATACACCTTGCACACTCCATAATTGTTCTATTCATCCTTTCAACAATTCCATTCTGCTGAGGTGTCCTTGGAACCATCCTTTACCTGTGAATTCCATTCATATAACAATACCAGTTGAACTTGTAACTGTAAAACTCACCACCATTGTCAGATCTCAGGCACTTCAATCTTCTGCCTATTTCATTCTTAACCATAGCTTTCCAAATCTTAAAAGTCTAAAATACATCAGATTTCTTCTTAATACAATAGATCCATACCTTTCTTGTAGCATCATCTATGAACGAAACATAGTACTGTGATCCTCCAATAGGAGCAACCTGAGCCGATCCCCACACGTCTGTGTGAACAAGCTGCAACTTATGCTTCTTCTTTGTTTACCTAGTCTTGAGAAAACTTACTCTCTTCTATTTTCCAAACACACAATGATCACAAAAATCCAAGTCTATGCTTTTCAAATCTGAAATCTTACCTTTAGACTTAAGAATTGACATTCCCTTCTCACTCATGTGGCCAAGCCTTGAGTGCCACAATTATGCATCCACATCTGAAGTAGATAATACAGAAGGAGAATTGTTAGTAACACAACTACATAAATAGAGAGTACCTACTCTCTTACCTCTAGCCATTACAAGTGCACCCTTGGTCACCTTCCAAGATTCTACTGTGAGAGTTACTGTACAACCCTCATCCCCTAACTTTCCTTCAGAAATCAAATTTCTCTTCAAGCTAGGAACATGCATAACATCTCTCAACACCCATGTGTTGCCATTCTACATTTTCAGCTGCACTTTACCTTTGCCATTAATTTTACAAGGCTCATCATCCCCTAAATACACTATTCCAAAATCTCCATGGACATAGTCACTAAAATATTCTCTATTAGGGGTAGCATGAAAAGATGCACCAAAATCTAGAACCCAAGATTCTATATTATTATGCAAAGATAATATTAAAGCATCTTGTGTAATACCTACAACCTTTACTTCTTTTCCTTCGTGCTGATTGTCCTCCTTAGGCTTTGACCAACAATCTCTACTTATGTGCCCCATCTTTCCACAATTCCAGCATTGTGGCTTCCTGCCATTTTTTGGATTTGGATCTACCTCTCATCTTAGACTTCGATCTTGATCTCCCTTTCTTTCTCTTCTCTTTTTTCCTTCCCCTACTCTCAAAACTTAAAGCGTTCCCTGATGTTTCCTCTGTGCTTTTCCTATGAATTTCCTCATTTAAGATAACACTAACAACATCCTCTACTTTTAAAATATTTGAAGCAGATGCAGTATTACTAACTGCCATTACTAAGCTATGCCAGCTTTCAGGTAAAGAACATAATATTAAAAGAGGTTTAATTTCATCATCAAACATAATATTGACTGAACTTAATTGATTTACAATTCCATGGAAATCATTCAGGTGATTAGATATAGATCCACCTTCCTGCATACACAAATTAAATATCTGCTTCATAAGATATACCTTATTAGAAGCTGAGGGTTTTTCATACAAATTTGCTAAAGTAGTCATCAACTCTACCGTTGTTTTTGCCTGTGATAAATTAGATATCAAATTAGATGCTAGACTCAGTCTTATAGACCCCAGAGCCTTTCTATCAAGAACTTCCCATTCTTCATCATCCATGTCTGTGGGCTTCTTTGCAATCCCACCTAACGGTAAGTATAGATCTTTTTGATACAGATAATCCTCTATCTGCATTCTCTAATGTTGATAATTTTTGCCATTGAACTTCTCCATTCTCATTTTACTTTCTTCTACCATTGCTTCTCCCACTCAAATAGAAATCCCTACAGAAACCCCTGTGAGTAACCTGTAATCAATACACACTACACAGATCTGAACCACCTGTTAGTGAACCTGAGCTCTGATACCACTTGGATATCAAGCTCTAAACCTAAAACCAAGGCTCTGATACTATTTGTTGGTATCAATCTCTAAAACCTGCAACCAAGCTTTGATACCACTTGTTGGGGATCAACCAACAATTTGATTACACTTATGAAAGCAATAAACTGCAAAATTAAATTAGATAGATAAGTAACTAGAATGATAAATAGCAAAGAACAAGAGATACAAGAAACCACCCTGAAAACTTGTATTAAACTCTTTACAAAAGGAATACAATTGAAGAAAATTCTTTCTTCCACACCTCTCTCAGATGTACAGATCTCTCTCTAGATCTCTTTCCCTCAAGAGCTCTCTCTCTCAAGTACAATCAACTCCAACAACTTGGATTGATTCACCTATACAATTCTATATTGTTCTTTAACATTCAATACACTAAAATAATCTAAGAAGATATATCCTAATATAGAATTAGGAAACTTGAGCATGCATTTACAACCAAAAGTTAAGCCTCTTAAACAAGGGATCTAAAAAATAGTCTTACTAATAATAGAGACGCAGACTTAAGACTATGGCTTAATCTCATCATGCAAACACTCGGTTCTATCCACGAAAATATCTCTCTGGACGCATAGGTAACTGATGCTGGTTCTTGCTTACTTGCCTGTGACTGATGTTAGCTAATCCCTACTGACATCGGCATCTCTTGAACTGCACCTGATTGATGTCGGTTGCTCCTAACCGACCCCGGTGACTGTGTAACTGTTGCAACCTTGCAAAGTGCTCCTTGGTGAAGCTTTTAGGCTCCACACCTTAACATGAAGTCTCTTGATAAGCAAAGAGAAAAATAGGAAGGTAAATATTCCATGACCACATCATGAGGAATTGAAAAATTAGGAAAATCATGAAGGATAAAATTCAAACCTGTAACTACCCCCAAATTTTTGGTTGGTGATTCATCCAATTACAAGACTCCTTTAGTCATTGGCTCATACTTGAGGCCTAACTTATCTACTATACATTTGGGCATAAATGATGTGCTTACTCTAGTATCTATGATAAAATCATAAACCAATAAATCACTAATGATTATAGATAGTTAAAAATGAGGATTCTTTTCATCTTTCTTTACTTGACCATCTATAGATTGAGTTTCACTGATGAAAACCACATTATCATTTCTAGATGAGCCAACTTGTTTACCCAATCCATGAAATTCCTTTTAGAGTATATATTTTTTACTTTGTAATGTTAGATAATCCCAAAATCATGTGTTCATATGAATATTATTCATCTGATCCACCATATTGATGAAAGTATTACACACTTTGGGGTTTTCTTTATGAATATTGGCACCTTGTTATGTAGCTTGTGGAGTTAGAGTTATAACAACTAGCTTAAATTTTGGATTTCTCTAATTTTATTGAAATTTAGGAGTTTTATGAAACCTAATTATAATATAATATGATGTAAGAGTCACAATAGGTCCTTGATTGTCTCCTTGAGCTTAATCAACAACCCTCATTTTGGACCTAGTATTAGAGGCAACACTAGTATTCTGGTTGCTTATATTTCCCAAGTAATTAATGGCACAAAACTCTCCCTCAAAATTATTTATGAGGTTAGAATCAGTCTAATTTTTTTACATTTTCAAACCCTCAGAGGATAGGTACTTTAAAATTTTAAACTTGGAAAGATTGACTATCTTGCATTACCATGCCTTCATTGTACATCTCATTTGCATAAGCAACATGCTCTTGACCATGTTCAAAAGATGGATAGTTGGGTTGTTATTAAACCAAGTTGTTTTTAGTGGGGAAAAGAGATTTGGAGGATGATGGAGTATTAGGATTATATATTTTATAAGGCTTGACATGGGTGATTTGGCCTTGTCTTTGTGCGCTATTTTGGAAAGGAGTTCTACTTGTTTGGCTAAATCGATTGTTTATTTGATATGGCATATAACCTTGAGATTGTTATATTTTGAGGGAAAATAAATAATTTTTAACAATTTTAAGAAAGATTTTAACTTCATTGATTTAATTTTAAGGAGCAATGGTAGACCTTTCTTGATTGGGTAAAGGGGCTAAAGTGGGTAATGCACCTTGATTAGGAGAATGCAAATCAGGGAATAGTGGCATTGGAGGTCTGGGAGCTATCTTTCCTACTTGGAATAGATAATTATTAGGATTTATGGATATTCCATAGGAAAAAATAAATGTATTTCCACACATATATTGAATCATCAAGGTAATTCTATTATTCAATGCTTTCGAGTAATACAAATATGCATAGTTTGATGTTGGTCTTATAAGATTTGGGATTTTATACCAAGTTTTTTGGAACCTAATATTAAAGTTTTGAATGAATTCATGTGGTTCCCTCTTTATTGTGGTTAATTACAAAGATAGAGATAGGTATTCACTCTTCTCCCCAAACCTATTAGTCAATAAATCTCTTAATTCATCCCATGAGCTAACGAAATCTATAGGTAGAGTCCCATACCAATCCAAAACTTTTCCTTTAGAAAACAATGCCAAAAACCTAATAGATACATTTTATTAGGTTATGTTGTGTATATAAATGTTTGATATATTCCTAATGTGCTCAATGGCAGAAATAGGACCATCCCCACTAAAATATGGGACACTTTTGAGGGTTTTTCTTGGAATTTCATCATATTGGGAAAGATGTAAGGGAGATACCTCGATGAAAGGAACAAAAGGTTATATCATAGCCATCTTGGATTGATCACTATGGATGTTAGGAATGGAATGTAACACAAACTTAGAAGCTCTAAACATAGAATCTCTTTTATAAATATGAGTACTTATAAATCTATACCTTTTGGTGGAATATGGAGGTAGTTGCACAAAATCAAAAGTTGTCTCTTTAGTATCAGATGTAGTGGTCACCTTTGGCAAAGAAATAAGGACTGATCATCAACCAAAGACTTGAATTCTTCAATGGAGTTGATAGGTACTAAATGTATATGCTTTTTTCATCTTTAGCTATGCCAAGACTAGTACCAATCTTGAACAATCTTTTAAGACTTAAAGTCCCATCAGGCATGCCAAAAACTATTGATAGTTAGATTCACACCCTTGAGGATATGCTCAACTCTCCTCATCCAATTGACACAATGGATTCATCTCTCTTGTTGTGGGTGATAATTTTTTTGAGATGAATCTCTAGATAAGGGGCTAGCTCCCCTTGATGCACCCTTAAAGCTCTCTCTAATCTATCAATTTGTGTATGAAAAGGGTTCAAGAAAACAAATAACAAAACAAAAAAATGTGATGCACCAATGTTTATCTCCTCCTATTTGATTGAGAATATGCTACTTAAAGACCAACATAGCTTTTCTAACATAAAATCCACAACTCCTTGTGTGTTGTCACATCAATATTTCACATGTTAGATTAAAGAATCCATTTGAAATTTAAGAGACAAATGGATGATTCCAATAAGGAATATAGTCATATAGTACTTCAAAAATGTCTACACACTTAGAAAATAATACTAATAAGTATGTGTAATGACACTCTTTCTACACATTGGTAGACCATCAAGAGTACAAACTAGAAAAGACAATCTTTACCTAGACTAGACCAACAAGATTAAAGTCATCACTCAATCATAAAACATGTGAGTGGAAAAAAACTTGTATTATTTCTTCAAGAGTCTTTTGAGTATAAATATGGCTAGAGTTTTCCAAATAACCAATGGAGGTTGCTCAAATGAGCAAGAGAATGCATATTTATAGCTTTGAGAGGTAGAGAAAGCAAAGGAAGTCTAAGGGTCACTTGGAAATGTGTCATCTTGAGAGAAAGAATTAAATTTACATGTGGGAGAGCTGGGCAAGCTATCTCATGTCACCAAAAGAATCAGTAACAAATGAACAAGTTATAACTAAATGAAATGCCTTAGTTACAATTAAATCAACTATAGTTGAATAAGTTACAATTGAACCAAATGCCTTAGTTATAATTACCATTTTTACCTTTATACTCACCTTCAAATTCACACCAATCCTTTTAACACCAATGCCTATTTTTCATAGTTTAAAATTGACTTTTTATAGTCCACCACCCTCCTTATTCCTTCAGAACATTTTATTCAGACTCACTATTTTGATCTACCTAGGACCCACTATTTAAATGCCAATAGCTATCCCATGAACCTAAATTTGACATCTATGGACCCATCATAAATTACATTAGGATATTTTACTTATACTTTTTTCTCAAACAATATTCTACAAACTTATCTTCTTTTGAGTTCTTTCCATGTAGATATTTTGTTTCAACACTTTTTGTGAAAGAAATCATTTGGGATTTTTCTTTTGACCATTTTTGTGGATAATTTTCCTACAACAAATCCTTCAGCTCTTTTTTCTTCATTAATTTCTTTCGGCTATCAAATGACCTTTTGGATTTTGAAAATGGACCATTATGGTTCTTTGAAATGTTCCTTCGGGTTTCTTGAAATAGACCTTTGGAACTCTAGAATGACCCCTTCAACTTCTTGAAAATGACCCTTTAGCTTTTTTTTGGCACCTTTTGGCCTTTCTACAAATGTTCTTCAAAAAAATTGAATTCCCCTTTGGAAAAACTAGAGTGCCTCTAGGAAAAACTAAAATGCCTTTTGAAAAAATTGAAATTCCTTTCGAAAAAGTTGTTTAAGATAAAATGTCTAAAATAATTCCTTCTGAAAATGTGAAAATTGCCTTTTGGGAAAGTTGTAAATTTCCCTTTAGAAAATTTATAAACTACCCTTCAAAAAATCTATCTCAGACAAAATGTCTAAAACAATTCCTTTGGAAAAGTTAAAAATTACCCTTCATAAAATTTGTCTCAAGAAAATTATCTAAAAGAATTTGGCACTTTGGATTGAAAAATTTGAAATAAATAACACTTAGTTAAGATAAAAGACCCAAAAGGATCACTATGCAAAGGCTTAGTAAAATACCAAAACAAACTTTCCAAAATAATTAGACTTGTACACTTATTGTTGGATTTTTCAAAGAACACTTCCTTTGAAGAAAATCTACATATTGGTTAAGCTAAAGGTATAGACTTAGGTAGCTAACTTCTCAAATAAGGGTGCCCAGTTTTGGCTTGAAGGGCCAAAATTTGGTCAACACTATTAATGCATCCAAAAGACTTCTCCACAAGGCAAGATCCATATCTCTAAAGAAAGTATAGAACCCTAAGCTTTACTTATCAAGTAAAATGGTCAATAAGTATATGTTCATTCACTCTTACTTCTTCTTTCACTTCCTATTAATAAATGATGGAAATGAAATTGTAAATATAGGTAGATTCAACCCTTCACCCTTCCAAAAATCTTGGTTGATAGGGTTGACCCAGTCGACTTGGCACAATTTCAAAAAATTATTCACTAGGTCTTGAGCTAGGTCAGCCAAAGGCTAACCTAATTCCTAAGTGAAAATATCTTAAAATTGTATATGGTTGACCCAATCGACCTAGTATAACTGACTAAAAAAATGGGATTTAGGTGAGGAAAAGGAGGATAAAATGTAGCAAGTGCATGGAATGGGTACAATAGAGGAGAATAAGATTAGGGATAATGGTTTCAAGAGAAAAGTGTGTAGATAATAGGTGGTCAAAATGACAACAATCATATGAAGCACCAATTGTTTTTCCACCACTTTCTTGGTACACCCTTTAAGGTGTGCACTTAGAGAGATTGAGAATCGATGGGTTCTTATAAGATAAAAAGTGTTGATAATCAATAAAATTTTAAAAATATTATGTGTATACATATACCCCACTCAAAGCTCATCAAATGTCATGTGAGTACAACATAGGATGGTGCTTTGAGAAATAGAACATGAAAACACATAATGTTGATGATAAGTAAAATGTAGTAAGGAGAAAATACGATAAATGAAAGCATAAAATTGAAAAACACATACCTTTACTTACCATAGTGTTGTAGATAAAGAAGTAGACTTAAAGAGAAGTGAAGGTGTCCAAATGTGAATAAGATTAGGAGAACATGTAGAATTTAGTGAAAAAAATAGCCAAAAATCAATTTTTTGTGGAAATAGGCATATAGTAGTGTAAAATATTCTCTATGCCATCATGATCCTATAGCCTTGTATGGTTTGGATAATGGATGATTAAAAACAAAGACATAGGAAAAAAAAGGAATCTAATGGAAAATATTCAAAATATTAAGGTTTTTTAAAATTGATTTTAAATAGGTTGTAATGAAAGTCATTTGGTATTTTTGACTTGTGAAGCAGAGAAAAGATAACTCTGAGAGACTAAACAAGCTAGGATGGTGAGGAGATGATAGGTTAGGTGAGAGGGACACCTAGAGGTGATATTAGGTGTAGGACAGGTAGGCAACTAAGAATCTCAAGTTAGTTTTTGCAAATTTTAGTAATTTAAGTGTATTTTTAGAAATTTGTGTTTTTAAGAATTTCTAGACCTTGAAATGGAACCAAATTAGGTGATAAGGGTAGGAAAACCCAATTAGGTAAATAGATTTGAAGGTTTTGGGGAAATATATTATAAAAGACACTTATTTCACAAGATGTAAGGGGTTGGTAGGGAAAAAAAACTAGGTCGACCTAGTTGACCTAGCAGGCTGAAAAGTGACAAAATCCATATTGCCAACCTAATAGGTCTATGCTGACATAGTATTTTTTTAGACTGCCAACCTAGTACATTATTTTTGACTAAGAAAAAAAAACCATATATGAAAATATATTTTTAAGGGGAAATAAGAAGGTTAACTTAGATTTTTAAGTCAACCAAGTCAAAATAAGGAAATTTTGGCCAAACTAGTGTTTGACCAAAGGACCAAAATAGTATGAAAATGCATGCAAGTGGATGAAAAGTGCCCAAAGGGCCCATAATGATTGAGTGAGGGATGAAAGGTATAAGTAGGATAAAAATAGGTTAAATGGATTAAAAATTAATAAGTTAAAGTAATTTTAGGCTTTTTTTAATAATATTGAAAAAGAATGTATTTTGATTATACATGATATGGAGGATCTAATAGATCTTTTATTATTTATTGATTATAGGGATCTCAAAGATTTTGGAATTTGGTGGATGCATCATGGATCCTATACTTATTGGAGTGCCTGATGATAGAAGATAGATCTAGATTAATTTTTTTATGCCTAAGTAACATAAGAAATATGTGTAGGATACCCTTTAGCTCAAATCTATTAGTCATGTTCGTAGGATGCTAGGAAAAATTAACTAACAACTTAGGTGGGAGGTGGAGGGGGATAATATAGATGTGGGTAGCACCTTAGAGGATGTGCATGCCATACTAAGATTTCCCATAGAAGGGACACCCATAGTCATAAGAGTACCTGATAATAATGAGTAGAGGAGAGCCTTAACCATATAGGTGACAGGTTCATAGATGAAACACTCTAGACTAAGGGTGAAAATATTTGATGTATATATGGCATAGACTATGAACATCCAAAATGTTGTGATAGTATGTGTATTGTGCCATAAGTCAGATGGTAAGGTACTACTTTTTGTGATAGTCTTGAGCTAGAAAATATTAGAAGAGAGGGTGTTATATGACCTGAGATCTATCATCTAGGTAAAGGTTATGTATGACATATATGGAGTGATATCCAAAGGGTAAAATTCAATGGGATTGATCATATTGTTTATGGCATGGACCTATAAGTGATTCCCCATGTATCATTTAGTTGGTTTACCCCATGTGGTTGATGATAGGTTACCTTAGGTTTAGAGATGGAGATAAGACTAGGTAGCATGGGCCATGCCCCACCTTCTAATGCTATTAATAGTGAGATGAGTGGATATAGTATGGTAACCATATGGGAACATAACTATGATATGGCATTACTAGGAGAAAATATCAAAAAATTTAACATGGATAGAGGTGATAGGGAACTATACTTGGTAGATAGAGCCACATTCAGTGGCATGAGTACCAGGGTAGATGGGCTTACCTCACCTAATGATACCAATAGTGTTGCCTACATCTTAGGCCAATCATGTGAGAGAGCGTCAAGGGAGAGGAGGACTAGGGAAACAAATTGTGAGGCCAATGCTTAGGCCATATCATGAGAGACCATGGACTAGATAAGCATGATAGGTAATGAAGCAAGAGGAGATGGGTGTAGAGGTAGGAGCACCAAAGGTAACACCACTAGATCTATAGAAGGAGGAGAAATGACCTCTAAATACATGACATCAATAGAGGTATAGAGAGTAAGAGATAATAAAGACTTTAAATGTCTTAAATGACCTAATAGGTAGGCTAAAGTAGAGGTAGACTATAGAGACACCACTTAGGTACAACCTAAGATGGGTATGAGTGGTGTCTCTAAGGTTTGTTTTTAGTAGGTGACTGATAGAGGATGTTATTAGAGTTTATTTAGATGGAGAGACCTTGCTTGATAGTCATGCATATAGTGAGATAGTAGTAGATAATGCATAGATAAGTAATAAAATGTGATCAGATTTTACTTAAGTTTACTTGAAATAGACTAAAGATAGATAGATTGTAAGATATATAAGTGATTTAATAGCTATCTAATTTACTTTTTGTAGGTGTAGTAGAGGATGAGAAGATTAGATAGGGGTCCCTAGTGAGGGGAGCACTCCATGATGTCCTATATAAGGTTTTAATGCCATATGACCCTATTACATTGGAGGATCCTAGGGTACCATCTACCCCAGCTCAGGTGAGCTAGTTTAGACTAGCTGAAGAGGCCATGAGAGGTAGTTGTGAATGCACATAGAGGGGATGTAGCCACTGATAGAGATGGGTGTAGGAGAGACATGGGCATGGTATGATATAACTAAAGAGAGAGTTACACATATGACTATGGTGACATAGATGACATAGCCACATGCCTAGGAGAGAGTGACACATGTAGTGACCCTAACCCATATGACATAGGTATATGAGAAAGAGAGAGTGACACATTTGGTAACCCTAGCCTAGTTAGCATAAGTTTAGGGTTAGGTAGCTCATCTATAGGGGTAGGTGTTAGGACTAATATTATGGATGACCTCTTTATAAAATTCTATTTGTAGGAGTCAGATCGAGGCATCTATGGCCAACATGGCTAATCCATGAGATAGGTAGGATGGGGCCTAACCATAATGCTAGAGAATTGTATATGGTTGTACTATTATATTAAAACTCATGATAGGTAATGAGAGACCATGGACTAGATAAGCATGATAGGTAATGAAGCAAGAGGAGATGGGTGTAGAGGTAGGAGCACCAAAGGTAACACTACTAGATCTATAGAAGGAGGACAAATGACCACAAAATACATGGTATCAATGGAGGTATAAAGAGTAAGAGATAATAAATACTTTAAATGTCTTAAATGACCTAGTAGGTAGGCTAGAGTAGAGGTAGACTATAGAGACACCACTTATGTACAACCTAAGATGGGTACAAGTGGTGTCTCTAAGGTTTGTTTTTAGCAGGTGACTGATAGAGGATGTTATTAGAGTCTATTTAGATGGGGAGACCTTGCTTCATAGTCATGCATATAGTGAGATAGTAGTAACTAACACATAGATAAGTAATAAAATGTGATTAGATTTTACTTAAGTTTACTTGAAATAGACTAAAGATAAATAGATTGTAAGATATATAAGTGATTTAATAGCTATCTAGTTTACTTTTTGTAGGTGTAGTAGAGGATGAGAAGATTAGATAGGGGTCCCTAGTGAGGGGAGCACTCCATGATGTCCTATATAAGGTTTTAATGCCATATGACCCTATTACATTGGAGGATCCTAGGGTACCATCTACCCCAGCTCAGGTGAGCTAGTTTAGACCAGCTGGAGAGGCCATGAGAGGTAGTTGTGAATGCACATAGAGGGGATGTAGCCACTAATAGAGATGGGTGCAGGAGAGACATGGGCATGGTATGATATAACTAAAGAGAGAGTTACACATATGACTATGGTGACATAGATGACATAGTTACATTCCTAGGAGAGAGTGACACATGTAGTGACCCTAACCCATATGACATAGGTATAGGAGAAAGAGAGAGTGACACATCTGGTAACCCTAGTCTAGTTAGCATAAGTTTAGGGTTAGGTAGCTCATCTATAGGGGTAAGTGTTAGGACTAATATTATGGATGACCTCTTTATAGAATTCTATTTTTAGGAGTCAGATCGAGGCATCTATGGCCAACATGGCTAATCCATGAGATAGGTAGGATGGGGCCTAACCATAATGCTGGAGAATTGTATATGGTTGTATTATTATATTAAAACTCATGATATATATATATATATATGGTTCATTTTGGGATGTTAGATATTTATTATATGTGATTATCATTATGGTTATGGTTGTTGATGCTTAGATATATTTATTTCTAGCACATGTATTTAGTTGTTGTTAGATATTATATAGGAAATATGTGAGTTATGGTGTTGGGTGTCGTCATCCCCTTCATTTAATCAACTTTCTATTGATGTCATATTTAACCAGAGCTGTGTCTAAAGCTATATGCAACAAGAGAAATTTTAGAGATTTAGTAATTGAATGGAGGTATTTGTATTTTTGTTATTTTGGGGGGTTTTTAATGTTTTAAGGATTTCTTGGTTAAAACCTTATTGGAATCAAACTATGCAAACTTACTGGAAATAAACACACTTTGCAGAAATGAAATAGATTACTAGAAATAACACATGTTGCAAAAAAGAAATAGATTACTAGAAATAAACACATGTTGCAGAAATGAAATAGATTGCTAGAAATAAACACACATTACAGAAATGAAAATTTAATCTAAAATTCTTGTAGGAACAAATTTACAACAAATCTTAACTTTAAATAATTGGAAGCATTTATAAATTTAACAGAGTTACCTATTTACTTTTTGAATATAAATATAAATACTAACGAAAATGAAGATCTTGGTTCTTTGGAGGAGTGGGCCCTTGCTCTGCTTAGAACATGATTTAAACAATTTAATTTTCTTTCAAAATAGAAATGGCTATTTCATTGATAAAATGTTTTGTATTACAAATGTACTAATCTATTCTATTCTTCAATGATTTTTCTATCTTCTATTCTATATCTATCTCCCTTCCTTTACTAAATTCCCAGGTATATATATATATATATATATATATATATATACTTTGATGGTTGTAACTATTTCATAGATACGATGGAACTGAATCGTACCCATAATATATACTGAATCAAGATGTGGCTGGATGTCCAGTTGTGTGATAAATGTCTTAATTCTACAAGTTCATAAAATTGGGAATCTGTTCCTTATTTAATGGGATCATTGATCCAACAAATCACCAGCCATTTGGAATAGATCCTCATCAATTCCATATCTAGCTGTAAAAGTTTTAGAGCTTATCTATAAGAGTACCAGAACTAAATATAGAGTTCCAGAACTAAGTCCAAAAATGCAATGACTTGAAATAGTATGGTGGAATTTCAAAACTAACTGTGATGGTTTCAAAACAAATTTTGTAGGTTTCAAAACTAACTATGATGATTCTAGAACAGATTCTGTAGGTTTCAGAACTAATCAAAATTGAGTCCAATGCTTCCAAAAACATGCAATCCACTTCATATTTGTTATTTAACCTGATGATGACCTGTTTTATTATAAAACTAGAATTTTCCAACAAACTTGTTATGAATTACAGGTTTTTTAAAATGTTAGAATCACAATCAACAAAAGATGGATAATCACATCCTAACTCATCTCAGATCAAAATAAATGTTACAAAATGCAATAAAACTTAATAGAAAGAGAGAGTAAGATGAGGTCATTTATTATATATTTATTGGGCATATCCTGGACTCATCACTTCCCCCATACTTGTTTTTAAGTCCCTTTACAAACTTTACTCTTCAAATTTAGGATTGTATATCTTGCATTCCATTTGATTGCTTAGATCAAATGGCTAGAACTAAATATCCCAATGCTTTGACTCAAAATTACTATACCCTGCTCTTGCTTCTACTTTTCTTTTTCATTCTTCAAATTGAGTGGGATGTTGAGGTTCTCTATTTTGCCAAGGAGATATGGGGGTGAGAAGTAGAGGTGGCCTTGTTTGCATTGTTATCCATATGCTCAGGGGAGTTTCATTAATCTAGGGAATTATTGTGCATAAATATTTTTCCCTTTCTAAACTCTAGATAAAATTTGAAGGGGATATTAGTTCCCTTCTTTTCAATGCCACCAGGAGAAATTCCCATCTTTTTAAACATGCATCATAGATATTATCAAAATTCACCCTTTCATAAGAGGTGAAGACATCCATGCTTTGTTGTAAACTGAAAATATAAGGTCCCTTGAATTTATAATTAAATGCATGGGATTGAAAATATGTAGCAAAGACGGGTGGATTACCATAATGAATTCTCATACAGAGACTAGATGAACTAGCCTTTGACCAATGCTCTGACTCCCTTTCTTTCCATGCAATCTAATTTTGAATAATAGAGACAAATGCATTAAGATGGCTTTCTCCTACATACAAATTGATCATAAAACCTATATTTATTTCTAGCATAAAATTGCAGAGGTAGAATTCACAAAGAAGTTTTTTGGTTCTATATTAGCTAAGGAGTAGGTGGTTGAGAAATTAGCTTCATCTTTTATTTCATGTGGAAGGCCACATGCTATCCTTGCCAACTGCCAGTGAATGAATTATTCTTCTAAAAACATGATATAAATGAGAGAAGGTCTTCTGCATGTAAGAATCTTCTCACTCATCATACAAACTATTTGTATTTTCACAGGACATTTATACTTATCATTTTCCTCCTTGTAAAATTTGTCTTCTCATTCCTTCCTTGCTTTCTCTTCTTCCACTAGTTTGCCTTTCAAGTCTGTATTGGATGATTTGATTTCACTAAGTTCTCTGCATGTGTCATCCCATAACTACTTGATTGGTAGATAAGTCAATTCAGTCTGTACAGAGACTATTGACACATAGGTCTATCTTGTACATTTTTCTTCATTCTCCATTAGTTGCCTTTTAATTTTTGCTAATTCCTCATTCTTGGCTATGAACTGGTTTGTTAATTATATAATAAGCATTTTCTTCTATTTTAACTTGAGTTTGAGTAATTTCAATTCCTCATCCTTTTCCTTGATAATGAGTTCTACTCTAGACAAAAATAGAGCCTATTTAATCTACTAGTTTTGTTCTTTTTTTGAAACTTCTTAGGGAGTTAAGCATTCCTCTTCCACCATAGGGTATTTCCCTTTACTTCTCCAAGATGCCTATTCATATTCTACATGTGATGGTGCTATAGTCTCACCCATTTATAGGAAAATTGGTTCCTCAAATCTTTCATCATCTTTTTCCTTTTCTACTTCACTTTGTCCAGGAGGAGTCATGGCCATGCTGCCCAAAATATCAACAGCTTCAGTTTCTAGCCTTTCTTGTTCTTCCATCTCCTCTGAAATTTCTTTAGACTTTTTATGACATTTTCTTTCTTGAGGAGCCTCAAAATGTATAGACATAGGTATCTTCTTAGAACTTCTTCTAGTTTTTGCCTTTTGCTTAGGCCTAGGTGAAATGTCATTATCAAAAATAGGTATCAGTTCTTCTATAGCTTCAACAGAAGAAGAAATGGCTTGAGATGGTATAGTAGGGTCTACAATTTTAAATTTTCTTCCAATTTTTCTTCTTTTTGGTATTTCCTCTTCCCATAACCTTTTATTTTCCTCAATAATGGTAGCATAATTTTTCTATTGTTCTTCTGGGAATACTAGGGTTTTGTCCAAACTTGCCAAGAAATTTGTCCCACATTTCTTCCCCATTTTTCTTGGAAAGGAAATGGTGTTTGCATACTAAATGCACCAACCCATGATGTCTAATTATTCCTACACCCCAAGAATACCTCTAGGCCATGGTATGGATGGAGTCAAAAAGAAACCCTAGAAGGTTTACTATATACTATGGTTTTTTAGCTCCATATCTAAGGTGTATAAGGATTTTTAGGACTTCTTTTCCTACTGTCCCAAATTGTCCATCATAGGTTAAATATTTAACTATCCAGAATGATACTCTATCAAAGGGTTATTGAAAGGTGACCCTCTTAACTCCTTTGATGATTTTATTTGTATTATAAATATATTGGGGTTCAGCTTCCCCTTCTTTCAATAAGGTTTCATCCAGGGCTTTCAATGTCCCTCTAACAGGGTTTGGGACATGCATTATCGATATTCCAAACACCTCACTTATGATATTCATGGAAAAAGGAATGAAAACCTTCCTAATATTTGTCCTTGTTTTCTCTAAATTGATAATAAATTCTCTTACTAGTTCATCATTGTATTTGGGAAATTTCCTCAAAAACTCCAGCCATCCTGCCTGTTGAAATATATTTGCTACTTCTGCATCTACAAGGAGTTGGGTATCATTATCTAGTTCAGACTTCTTTTTAATTCCCATGATTCTTTCTTCTTTGAATCTTTCATAGGTTAGTTGAAAATTGCTTCTCGTATTAGTGGAATTGATGATGTTGGCTATAAAACTAGCAGATTTAGTTGCTGATTTGGCAAATTTGGTTACGGAATTACTATACTCAGCTACGAAACTTTTCAATTTTAGCTACAAAACTACTATACTCAACTGTGAAATTAGTGGACACAATTTTTTCAATCATAAGAATGATTTTTTATTGTTATCCACCATCTCATTTCATCGTCAATATCCATCTCATGATTTTGCATATTTAACCATGA
The DNA here is from genome assembly GCA_037957365.1 of Torreya grandis. Classification (NCBI taxonomy): domain Eukaryota; kingdom Viridiplantae; phylum Streptophyta; class Pinopsida; order Cupressales; family Taxaceae; genus Torreya; species Torreya grandis. The sequence goes on from JARHVA010004387.1 coordinate 1,370,430, forward strand.
TCTATAATAAATGACTCATCATACTAATCTTTCTAAATCAAGTCTAATCACACATGAAAACTTTCCATTTAACCTTTAACAAGCTAAAAACATAATTAACATCCTTGATGATGTAATCCCTCCATCATGTAGACACATCATCCTTGAAAAATGGTTAGAAAATAATTAGAATTCAAAAAAAGTTTTATTTGAATTAGCCATTTATTTGAGAAGATCAACCATCATCACTGATTTTCAATTGATCTTTGATTTTTTTTTGGCAGGGGGAAGAGAATGCCATTTACTATTTTTCATTCTCCTCCCTTTATTCTAGATATTTTCATCTAATTATTTGATCATTTTGGAAGAACTGGGTTCTTCCATATGATCAAATTCTTTGTTTTCTTCAATCTGCTTCAAGAATTCATCCTTAGTAGGAGGCTTCCTATAAAGTTTTAGCCTATGTCTATTGACAAAGAGTATTTTTCTACTACCATCAATGAGAAGTAACTAAATAGTGTTGAGAGAGGGGTGGAGGTAAATCCAAGAACAAACACACCTGTTCTAATTCCACCCGTTAGGATCTTGCTCCTCAGAAAGAGCACAGTATGATTACCAAATATAAGCAATTGAATATGCGGAAATAACCAGAAACACAAGTAACTAGAATTAACCAATAGCACAGAATATGAGAGACAATACACTATCTTATATTAACACTATACAGAAAAGAATACATCAAAGAGCCGCCACACTCTTTCACCTTACAGAGATTCGCCACACCTCAAGTGTACAGTAATTCTTCTCACACACACTCTCCTACACAAAAAATGGTCCCAACAACCAACTCACACACAGAATTGGTGTTCACCTCACCAACCAGTCAGTAATAACCCTGCCAGTACACCAAGCACTCTATTGCACTTCAAGCTGATCTCTCATGAACCTGCAACCTGCAATTCAAAGACCAAACTTACATGTAGATCCCCAATGAGCTTGCAACAACCTGTAACTCACAGATCTTACAACTAGAAGGAACTCTTCCTTTCTATCTCATGCCTTAAACAATATATGCCAATGGGTCTATAAATAGATCCCTAACTCAAACAATAACTTAGACTCTTAATTTAGATAATTATCCTCGTAGCCCAAGACTCTGGCTGGTCTTAACATGCAAACTCATCATTCACTTAACTAACTATCCATGAAACGAACACTTCTGGAACACACAGGCGATCGACGTCAGTCCCTGCTTGTCTGGTTCTACCGACGTCGGCCGACTTCCTGTCGTCACCAGTGTCCTTTTGCACTGGTCTCTGCCGACGTCGGTCTTGCTGCCGATGCTGGTTCCTGTAGAACTCAATAACCATCTGTTCCTCAGTTTGCAACGGTTGAAGCTTTTAGCTCCACGAGGGGTGGAGGTAAATCCAAGAACAAACACACCTGTTCTAATTCCACCTGTTAGGATCTTGCTCCTCAGAAAGAGCACAGTATGATTACCAAATATAAGAAATTGAATATGCGGAAATAACCAGAAACACAAGTAACTAGAATTCACCAATAGCACAGAATATGAGAGACAATACACTATCTTGTATTAACACTATACAGAAAAGAATACATCAAAGAGCCACCACACTCTTTCACCTTACAGAGATTCACCACACCTCAAGTGTACAGTAATTCTTCTCACACAAACTCTCCTACATAAAAAATGGTCCCAATAACCAACTCACACACAGAATTGGTGTTCACCTCACCAACCAGTCAGTAATAACCCTGCCGGTACACCAAGCACTCTATTGCACTTCAAGCTGATCTCTCATGAACCTGCAACCTACAATTCAAAGACCAAACTTACATGTAGATCCCCAATGAGCTTGCAACAACTTGCAACTCACAGATCTTACAACTAGAAGGAACTCTTCCTTTCTATCTCATGCCTTAAACAATACATGCCAATGGGTCTATAAATAGATCCCTAACTCAAACAATAACTTAGACTCTTAATTTAGACAATTATCCTCACAGCCCAAGACTCTGGCTGGTCTTAACATGCAAACTCATCATTCACTTAACTAACTATCCATGAAACGAACACTTCTGGAACACACAGGTGACCGACGTCGGTCCCTGCTTGTCTGGTTCTGCCGACGTCGGCCGACTTCCTGTCGTCGCCGGTGTCCTTCTGCACTGGTCTCTGCCGACGTCGGTCCTGCTGCCGATGCCGGTTCCTGTAGAACTCAGCAACCATCTGTTCCTTAGTTTGCAAAGGTTGAAGCTTTTAGCTCCACAACCTAACAATCTCCCACTTGGAGATAAACAGCTGCAACCTATACCTGTACCTGTACACCGTCTAGTTTGTTTCCTTGGCTTTGTATCCCTCCTCAAGATCACTCTTGAAGACCAACCACCACAAAATCTGTGGTGCAAAAACCTGTCATCCAAATTACCTGCCACATCCGCATCTACAACCATGTAGATAAAGAACTTGACCCTGCATAGCATGTGCACCTGCTGCTGGTCCCACTGAACTGCCCTTCAGTATTACTCTCCCAGATTGACTCCAAACTTGTGACAACTCCCACTGCTTGGGAAAACTCAGGTTTAGTACATACCATGCACTCAACCTCATTATGTGAATCAAGACACCTGTTCTATGAACTGTCTAACCATCGGCGTGCTAACCGGCTTCACACAATCATCCTGAAACAAAGTCAACAAGACCTCCATGTCTCTAGAACACACTCATGCCAAAGAATCTTGCTGCTCCTAGATTCTCCATGACAAACACCTGAACTAGCTTTACCTTTAGTTCAGCAATACCTGTATATGTAACCCTGCAACAAGCACATCATACAGAAAATAGGATAATGTAGCTAATATTATCCAACCTGGTAAAGAGAAACACAATGATCAAACCTCCATTGCCCTGCAGCTAATACAAGATCATATACCCTGATCTTCCATCTCACGTATCCATTTCCGCTCTTCTTCATCCTTAACATCCATTCGTCTCTCAGTGCTTACTTCCAGCTGGCAACACTACCCAAAACACCTATTTGGTTCTCCTCCAAGGAATCACATCCTCATCCATGCCAAGCTCCCACTGTTTCCTGGATCTACCTGTTCTGCTTCTTCAACAACTTCCTGGTTCTATGCCATAAGTGAGCAACAAGTAGTGTAAAGAAGGGAAATGACGAATTTAAGAACTTACTTACACCTTCAGTCCTCCATATGGGCACTTGAGACTCCATGACAACTCGCTGTCCACCCAAAATTCATCTCAGTAACCGATGCCGATCACATCTCAGTCTACAGCCGACCGATGTCAGTTCCCTGCGACTGCCTCCCTGCCGACGTCGGTTTCCCCTGGCTGACGCCAGTCTCTTTTCTGCCCTGAGTCACCGACGTCGGCTGCACATAGCCGACGTCGGTCCCTGTCTGGACACCGACGCCAGTTTTCCTGCCGACGTCGGTCTCTGTGTTTTTCTTGTGAGACCTGAATTTTTCCCGCGAGCTCTTTTTAGATCAAACCCTTGTCCAAATCACCCTTGCTCTGCTCAAAATTCCTCTGCACCTTGTGCTGAACTCTGTCCGTCACTTTCTCCTTGAAAACCAAGGCTTTCCCATTCTTGTCACTAACATCGGATTCCTCAAGAAACCTCACCTTCTTCTTCTGCATACAGAAACCATGATCCATGCCTTCCAAATCCGAAAGCATACTCTTTGACTCAAGAACCAGCATCTCCTTCTTATCTATGTGACCAAGCCTATCAAGCCACATCTCTGAATCTACAGCTGAAGTAGATAACCCAGAAAGAGAATCAGTAAAACAAGTAGATAGATAAAGCGTACCTACTTTCTTACCTCTAGCTACAACAAGTGTACCCTTGGTAACCTTCCAAGAGTCCACTGTGAGAGTTACTGTGCAACCCTCTTCACCCAAACTTCTAACAGAAATCAGATTCCGCTTCAGAACTGGGACATGCATGACCTCCTTTAACACCCATGTGTCACCTGTCTGCAATTTCAGCTTCACTTTACCTTTGCCAACAATCTGACAAGGCTTACCATCCCCTACACAAATTTCTCCAAAGTCTCCCTGGACATACTCATGAAAAAATTCCCTATGTGGGGATGCATGAAAAGAGGCACCAGAATCTAATACCCAAGATTCTACTTTATCCAAAGAACATACCAGAGCATCCTGTGCAACGTAACCCGCAACATCTGCTTCTTCTTCATGTCCTTCATGCTGATCTTCACCCGATCTGCAATCTCTCTTTAAGTGCCCTTGCTTTCCACATTTCCAGCAGGTTATTCTGCCATACTTGGACTTGGATCTTTTGCCCATCTTCGACCTTGATCTCCCACGCTCTGTCTTCTCTCTTGGCCTTCCTCTTCCTTCAACACTCAAAGCATCTCCAGATGATTCACCTGTGCTTTTCCTGCGTATCTCTTCATTCAAGATCACACTCACAACATCATCCACTTTTAAGACTTTTGAAGGAGACACAGTATTAGAAACTGCCATTACCAAACCTTCCCAACTTTCAGGTAATGAACACAAGATTAAGAGAGCTCTAAGTTCATCATCAAATACAATATTCACTGAACTTAACTGGTTTACCAAACCATGGAAATCACTAAGATGGCTATGAACAGATCCACCTTCCAACATTTGCAAATTAAATAAACGCTTCATAAGAAATACCTTATTAGAAGCTGAGGGTTTTTCATACAAATTTGCCAAAGATTTCATCAACTCCACCGTTGTCTTACACTGTGATAAGCTGGAAATCACAGATGAATCAAGACTCAATCTAACAGATCCCAGAGCCTTCCGATCAAGAACCTCCCATTCTTCATCTTTCATATCCAAGGGTTTGCTAGCAACCCCACCCAACGGTAAGTACAAATCTTTCTGATACAGATAGTCCTCAATCTGCATCCTCCATAATTGGTAGTTCTTGCCATTAAACTTTTCCATTCATAGTTGACTATTTTCTACCATTGCTCAACTCCCACTCAAACAGAAACCCTGTGAGTAACCTGTAATCAAAACACACTACCCAGATCTACACCAATCTGTTAGTATCCCAACCAAAAGCTCTGATACCACTTGTTAGAGACATGGGGTGGAGAGGTAAATCAAGAACAAACACACCTGTTCTAATTCCACCCGTTAGGATCTTGCTCCTCAGAAAGAGCACAGTATGATTACCAAATATAAGCAATTGAATATGCGGAAATAACCAGAAACACAAGTAACTAGAATTCACCAATAGCACAGAATATGAGAGACAATACACTATCTTGTATTAACACTATACAGAAAAGAATACATCAAAGAGCCGCCACACTCTTTCACCTTACAGAGATTCGCCACACCTCAAGTGTACAGTAATTCTTCTCACACACACTCTCCTACACAAAAAATGGTCCCAACAACCAACTCACACACAGAATTGGTGTTCACCTCACCAACCAGTCAGTAATAACCCTGCCGGTACACCAAGCACTCTATAGCACTTCAAGCTGATCTCTCATGAACCTGCAACCTGCAATTCAAAGACCAAACTTACATGTAGATCCCCAATGAGCTTGCAACAACCTGCAACTCACAGATCTTACAACTAGAAGGAACTCTTCCTTTCTATCTCATGCCTTAAACAATACATGCCAATGGGTCTATAAATAGATCCCTAACTCAAACAATAACTTAGACTCTTAATTTAGACAATTATCCTCGCAGCCCAAGACTCTGGCTGGTCTTAACATGCAAACTCATCGTTCACTTAACTAACTGTCCGTGAAACGAACACTTCGGGAACACACAGGCGACCGACGTCGGTCCCTGCTGGTCTGGTTCTACCGACGTCAGCCGACTTCCTGCCGTCGCCGGTTGCCTTCTGCACTGGACTCTACCGACGTCAGTCCTGCTGCCGACGCCGGTTCCTGTAGAACTCAGCAACCATCTGTTCCTTAGTTTGCACTGATAAGGTCCCAACCATCTGGTTCTCAATTTACCTTTGAATTGTTAATACTTAGAATCAAACAATAATGCCCAGTCTCCTACTTTGAATTGCCTTTCCTTGATATGTGAATCATGTCATTGCTTCCTTTGACCTTGGATTATCTCTTCCTAGTGAAGTGCTTCCATTTTGAATTCATCTAATTCATTGAGTTGAAGGATTGACTCCTTTTGAGCTACATTCAATTCAATTCCCAGCTTAGTTGCTGTCCTCAATGTTTGTAGTTCAAACTCAATAGGCAACAAGGGCTTTTTCCCATAGACTAACTCATATGGTGAAAACCTTGTTGTGGTTTTCCAAGTTGTATTATAAGCCCATATGGCTTCAGGTAGTCTTTTTACACAATCTCTTCTTTCAGCTTCAACTATTTTAGTGAGGATGTTTTCTAATTCTCTATTTGTTACTTCAACTTGTCCATTTTCTTGAGGGTGATAGGGAGATGACTTCCTATGATTGATCTGATAATATATTGTGAAGGCTTGGATCATATTGGACATAAATTGTGGTCTCTAGTCTGAAACTAAGCTTCTTGGTGCTCCAAACTTTACCATAATTCTGTGCCAAAGGAAATCAACAACTGCTTCTTCAATGGCATTTGCTAAAGCCTGCACTTCTACCCATTTTGTTACATAATCAGTACACACAAGAATGTGCTCTTTTCCTTGTGAAGGAGGATTAAAAGCTCCAAAAAAATCCAATCCCCATCTCTCAAATGGTTCAATCACTACTTGTGGTTGTAGAGGCATTTCATTAGTAATGGTTAGCTATCCTATCCTTTGATAAGGATCACACCGCCTGATATATCTCTTCACATCTTTATACAAAGATGGCCAATAGTAACCAATGCCAAGTATCTTGTGAGCTATTATTTTAATGAAATAGTGTCCTCCACTTGGTTCATCATGACATGCCTAGAGGATGTCAAAAATTTCATCTTCTCTTACACACCTACGTAAAACCAAATCAGGACCACATTTAAATAGCATTCCATTTAACCACTTAAACTGTGCACTGGTTTTGATTAATTTTTTTATTTGTTTTTTAGTGAAAGAATGAGGAAACTTCCCTTTTGAAAGATAATTTTCCATGTCAGAAAACCATGGTGTGTTAGCTAAAATAATAAATAATTGTTCATCTGGAAAGTTATCCTTGACTGGATCCTGCTCCATTGTACCGGTCAATCTTGACAAGAAATCAGCCACCACATTAGATTTACCTGGATTGTCTACAATGGTAATATCAAATTCTTGTAGAAGTAATGACCATATAATTATTCTACCTCTAACCACTAGTTTGTTCATTAAATATTTAATTATTGAGTGATCTGTATGTACAAATATTTTGTACCCTATAATGTAATGTCTAAATTTATTGATTGCATAGATCACAACTAGAAATTATTTTTTAGTGGTAGTGTAATTTATTTTAGTGGGAGTAATATTTTTACTAAGATAGAAAATATCATACATCCTTCCTTATTCATCTCTCTATCCCAAAACTGCACCTATTGAGGTATTTCAGGCATCAATTTGGATGTGAAAAGGTTTCTCCCAATTAGGTCCTTACAATATTAGGGAAGTTACTAATTTCTCTTTAATTTCTTCAAAATCATGTTGACGCTATTCATCCCAAAGAAATTCACAGTCATTGGTAAGTAATTTAAACATGGGGGCAACAATTTTACTAAAATCCTTGATAAAATGCTATAATATCTAGCATGTCCTAAGAATGATTTGATATCTGTGGGAGTTTGAGGAATAGGCAAGTCTAAGATAATCTTGATTTTGTTTTGGTTAACCTAAATTCCTCTTTTTGAAATATGGTGCCCTAATATGATCCCTTCATCAACCATCATCAAACATTTCTCATGACTAAGAGACAAGTGATGTTGTTCACATCTTGTTAATACTTTGTCTAAATTTTTTAAGGCATCATCAAATGTATCTCCATACATAGTAAAGTCATCCATATATACCTCTACACAGTCATTTTTTAGGTCTACAAAAATTGTTAATACAGCTCTTTGAAAGTTTGTTGGAGCATTACATAGTCAAAATGGCAATACCCTGTAAGCAAAGGTACCCCGTGGATAGGTAAATTTAGTCTTGTCTTGATTCTTAGTAGCAATTCTGATTTGATTGTATCCACTAAATCCATCCAAGAAGGAAAAGTATTGTCTACCTAAAAGGTTGTCTAAGACTTGATCTATGAATGGTAATGGAAAATAATCTCTTAGGGTGGATTTATTCAGTTCCCTATCGTCAACACAAATTCTCCATTTTCCATTCTTTTTAGGGATAATTACAAGAGGAGACACCCACTGGCTATCTGAGATAGGGTAGATAAAACCTACTTGTAATAGTTTTTCAATTTCTTGTTTGAGTATATCCCTTAAGGTTGGATTAATCCTTCTTTGAGGTTTCCTAACTAGTCTAATATTCTTAGTATAAATGTGATGGGTGCAGATACTTGGATGAATTCCCTTCACATCTCTATAGTCCCAAGCAAACACTTTAGTATGATCCTTCAGAACATCAAGTAGTTTGACTTCATCATTCTTTAATCAACTATTAATATTAAAAAAAATTATTGGTTGAATCTCAACATGTTTGGTTCCAAGATATGATGAACTAATTTATTGAAAGGGTTCCATTAAGGTGTTTAGTGGATAGGCATGTGGTAACAATATATGATATGTAGCAACATCTTTGAAATTTCCTAGAGGTAAAATGTTAGACAAAGGATAACAAGAAGAGTTATGATACTTATCTTGTTGTAGGACAAACTCCTTGTTACTGCTATTTTCCAAAAATTCTTAACCATCTCTTGATATCTGTAAAGCTGATGCTATAGATCCTTCCTCTCCCCAAGAGAAATCACATTCCTTCGAAGTGAAGTTATCTTCACTTGTAGAGAATTGGTGTGGTTTCAAAACTAACTGTGATGGTTCTAGAACTAAATGTGATGGTTTTATAACTAACTATGATGGTTCTAGAACTAACTATGATGGTTATGGAACTAATCTTGACTACTCCAATGATGATTGACATTCATTTAATGAAGGATTAACCATATCATATATTCCATGTACATGATCATGTAATTTTATCATAGCCAAAGAAGACAAAATTTTCTCATTAATATCATGATTATCAACCCATAATTTCACTTGATTATCAATAAAAGGTCATGCAGATAGATATAATGAAATTTGCTTAGAATTATTACCATTTGAAATAGTCATATCACCTGACTTGTAATCAATTAAGGTAGAAACTATAGCTAACCATGGTCTCCCCAAAATAATGGGATAACCAAGTGTTTTACCTTTTGGCTTCAATATAAGGAAGCCAACTAGATATTTCCATGATTCCACCATTACTGCCACATCTTCAATAACTCCTTCTAGTTTTACTACAGACTGATCTGCCATCTGCAATATGGTATTAATAGGTTGTATGCCTATTAATGGTAATGTTTTCAAAGTGTCCATTGTCATTAAATTGATAGCTACACCCAAATTAATCAAAATTTTATGTATATCCTTATTCCCTATAGAAATAAAAATAACAAGGCTTTCAAGATCTCCATATTTAGGTAGTAGGAGTTTTCTTGCTAATTAATCAACAAGTTTCTCGTTTACCTGAATAGTCATGGGGTACTGCTTCTTTCTTCAAAGTTTTTTAAAACATAACAATTTGATTAACTTGTTCAACTCCAAAATATACTTAATTAATTGTAACAATGGTATTTCAATATTCAATCTTCTTAGTTCTTGAACCAATTTAGATTCCTTAAGTTCTATGGTTTCTTTAAGTCTTTCTGGAAATAGAATCTCAGTAGAATTTCTTTCTTATTCCTTATCTATTTCTTTGTCATCTTCCTTAGGTGTAACTATGCTAGGAGTTTTAGCTTCTTATGTCATCTCAGTGATTATAATAGGTGGACAACTAACTATTTTACCAAATCTAGTTTGAATGTTTTTGCAATCCATTATATTTAAATCAACTAATTTTTCTAGTTTTATTTTGTATATAGGAATTGTTTGTTTGTTTCTTGGGTTTGCTACTAGTTGTGATGGCATTTGGGTTTGGAATATGTTTTCAATCTTTGGATTTTGTGTTGGAGGTCCCATTATGGCTTGTTGGTTATGATTTGGATATGTTTTTCGTTGCACATAGTTACTAGGGCTCCATCTAGGTTATGGCCAAGCATAATGATTTCCTTGACCAACCCAAGGTTGTTGATGTCCTTGAGTATACCAAGATTGAATTGCCCAATCTTGAGGATAACATGTGGGTTAAGGGGCCCAAGGTGGCTATCCCCAACTTTGTGGAACTATTTGAGCTGCCCATGGCATCATCCAGGGATTAGTAGCTGGTCTTGGCATAAACTGTCCTTGGTTAGGTTGCCTCTAAATAAAATTTAATTCTTCTGTGGTGGATGATGTATTGGTTTGTTTGAGATAAGTTTTTATGAGTGGAAGAAGAGAAAAAGCATAAGTATCATGTTATTTAGATTCGTAGACAAGACATACTTCCATTTTATCCAAAAGACATTCCCTTATTGCATGCTTCTTCTTGCATCTAGGACAATACATGGCTAATGGTTCAAGTTGGGAATTTGCTTTAGCTTGCAATCCATCCATGGTGGAGGTTAATTGAACTAATATGTCTATTTTAAAGTTTTATAATTCATCCATCAATTTGTTCATATGTAGATTCAAATTTTTAACTATTTTCTCTTTTTTAGGTCCACCCCTTGTTCTTGAATAGATTTTACAAATTTCTATGATTTCATCCATTCTTAATTGAGCAATGTTTCCTTTGCCAATTAAATCAAGGGTTTCCCTAGATTAATTATCTAGACCTTTGAGAAAAATGGTTTTATTTAAATCTTCATGAAGTACATATCCACATCTTTTACTCACAAAGAGGAATATGTCCAAATAATCTTCCATATTTTCATCTTCTTCCTGTTTGATTTTGAAAAATTCTTCCTTTCGATTTCTTCCTCTACAATAATCTTGATATTTATCTAAGAAGATAGTTTCCATTTGTTTCCAATTGGTAATAGAATTAGATGTTAATCCCATAAACCACCTCATTGCTACATCCTTCAAGGTAGATGTAAACAACTTTAGTTTTTGATTATCTGTCTTATAATCATAAGTCTGACATAGTACTTTAAACTCAAACAAAAATTAGTCAAGATCCTCAGATGACATTCTTCTAAATGTGGGAAAGTGTGTAGGCGAAATGTTTTTCATATTGTTTTCATCATCCTTGATATGAATGGGAAAGGTAAAGGTTCTCTCAGGTTCTCTTCCAACTTCTCGTTCCATCTCTCTAGTATTTTGTAATCCCTTCTCCCAATCAATATGGTATGTGGTCTATTTTGGGGATGGTGAAAAGTATGGAGTAGGGGGTTGACTAAATTGAGAATCCAAAATTTCCCTCAATAGATCTTGAGAAATAATCCTCCTCCTTAAGGTTTGACTTGGTTCTGGTGACTAATCAAAAAATTCCAAATATGGTAATTTTGCTTCTTGTCTTGTAGGAGATAATGGTGCCTCCAATTCTTGCTCAACATCTTTTCTGAAACTAGAGGATGATGGAATTTCTTGTTCAAATATTTTGGGGATAATTCTACCCTTGGAATCTCATGGTATACTCATAAATTAGGGAAAATTTATTTAATTACTAAATGAATGATTGTTGCTCTTGTTGACACTTAATTAGAAAATTCCAACTAGTGTTCCTTGGCAACAGTGCCAAAAATGTTGGGTGTCATCATCCCCTTCATTTAATCAACTTTCTGTTGATGTCATATTTAACTAGGGTTGTGTGTAAAGCTATATGCAACAAGAGGAATTGTAGTGATTTAGTAATTGAATGGAGGTATTTGTATTTTTTTTGTTTTGGGGGGTTTTTAATGTTTTAAGGATTGCTTGGTTAAAACCATATTGGAATCAAACTATGAAAATCTGCTAGAAATAAACACACTTTATAGAAATTAAATAGATTACTAGAAATAAACACACATTAAAAAAATGAAATAGATTACTGGAAATAAACACACATTGCAGAAATGAAATAGATTGCTGAAAATAAACACACATTACAGAAATGAAAATTTAATCTAAAACACTTGTAGGAACAAATTTGCAACAAATATTAACTTTAAAGAATTTGAAGCATTTATAAATTTAATAGATTTACCTATTTACTTTTTCAAATATAAATATAAATACCGATGAAAATGAAGATCTTGGTTCTTTGGAGGAGTGGGCCCTTGCTCTGCCTAGAATAGGATTTGAACAATTTAATTTGCTTTCAAAATAGAAATCGCTATTTCATTGATAAAATGTTATGTATTACAAATTTACTAATCTATTCTATTCTTTAATTATTTTATCTATCTTCTATTCTATATCTATCTCCCTTCTTTTACTAAATTCCCAAGTCTGTATATATAGATGCTTTGATGGTTATAACTATTTCATAGATATGATGGAACTAAATCATACCCAGAATAGATACTAAATTAAGATGTGGCTAGATGTCCAATTGTGTGATAAATGTCTTGATTCTACAAGTTTAGAAAATTGGGAATCTATTCCTGATTTAATGGGATCATTGATTCGATAGATCATCAACTGTTTGGAATAGGTCCTCATCAGTTCCATATCTAGCTGTAAAAGTTCCAAAGCTCATCTATAAGAATAATAGAAATAAATATAGATTTTTGGATCTAATTACAAAAATTTGATGACTTGAAATAGTATGGTGGAGTTCTAGAACTAACTGTGATGGTTATGGAACAATTTTTTTAGGTTTCGAAACTAACTGTGATGATTCCAAAATAGATTCTATAGGTTCCAAAACTAATCTGAATTGAGTCCAATGCTTCCAAAAACATGAAATCCTCTTCATATTTGTTCTTTAGCTTGATGATGACCTATTTTATTGTATAACTATAATTTTCCAACACACTTGTTAGGAATTATAGGTCTTTTAAAATGTTAGAATCACAATCAACAAAAGATGGATAATCACATCCTAACTCATCTCAAATCAAAATAAAAGTTACAAAATGCAATCAAACTTAATATAAAGGGAAATTAAGATGAGGTCATTTATTATACATTTATTGGGCATATCTTGGCCTCATCATATGGTTTCTTTTCTATCATTATGTAAGACACATGCATCGTTAAAAAGAAACATGCAAAAAAGACTTGGTAAAATATAATTAATAAAAAATGTACTAAACATTATTTCATGTTGGTAAATGTGTAATAACAATAAAATGACTAAGTATAAAGATAAAAAGGGTGGTAAACAATTTAAACTAAGAGAAAGATTGGCACCAAATTAAAACAAGTAAAATCACACTAAATCACGTTGTGAAGTATCAAAATAATGTAATAAAATGGAAGTCATGTAAAAGGATAAATCATAGAAAAAAAATATCAACTAAGTCAATCAATCAGACTAAATCACATTGGGAAGTATAAGAGAAAAACAAAATTATCAAAAATTGGTCTTAAATTTATCAAACTAATTCAAGCTGGGAAGTATGAAAATTCAAGAAATGGTTGGAGTCTTACATGTAATCAGAAAATAAGAAAACAAAAGTGAAAGAAAAATAAAGTAAGAATAAAACATACTAAATCAATCTAGGAAGCATGTCAATGATGTGTAACTTCATAATCGATCATATCTTATCTCATATTTTACACATGTAATTTTTTTGTGACTTGGATTGATGGAAAATTTTATGAGGGCCAGGTCCTATCTATGGTCTTACACTGCAACTCACAAAGGGAACACAATTGAGGTGGAATAAAAGTTAAAATTTGGTAACAAAGGCATGTGGGTAATAGGAAGGTGAAATTTTGGTAATTTGTGAGGATGGCCAGGTCTTATCCATGGTCTTATAATGCAACTCATAAATAGAATCCTAAGGGGAGTGATTAGTGAACAAAATAATATTTCTCAAGAGGAAATATGAAGAATATAGGGAGTGAAAAAGGGAGTGTAAGAATAATAATTTAGGCATCATATGAGAATAATTTTTGTCTATTTTGGCCCACATACCAAACTACTTCTTGAATGGATGAGCTGAATAAGGTTCTAGATGGAATGAGTGGTCCAAAGATCACATGTAGCTTACAAATATTTTGAAACACTTAAGTAAACTTAAAGTGAAGTTTTTCAAATTTTAAGAAAGTAGGTTCTCATGGTGATAAATTCATCTAATATCATAGGACGAGCTCACATAGGTCTCAAGGACTCATTAGAGATTTAAAAAATCAAATAATAGTTCAAGCACAAGTCTAGAAGGACCAGACCATCATAGCATGTCATGTAAAAATAAATGGGTCAACTTGATTGTACATTTAATAAGTTTGTTTAGGAATCTTCCCATAGTAATAAGATCATATGGACATGATGCTTTTAGTTCCTAGATCCTCCTCTATAAATTTCATGTCTTGATGTGCTTGTTATCTTAAGATATAAATCTTCAAATTTACTTGCAAAGTGAAATAAGTTCACAAACATCAAGTTTAATCTACATGAAATAGTCATTTAAATTAAAAAATTTTAGGTTAAACATGGAGCTGACAAGTGTCCAAATCTCTAGATCTAAGATCAAATATAACAATGATCGAGTAACCTGATAATGTCAGTGGGTCTCAAAGATCTAATAGAATGTATTTGATCATGCATCAAAGAACAATGGTGAGCATGAAGTTAAAAGGTCAGCATGATTGTGTTTATGACAAGTGTCATGATCTTAGGTACTCAATAGAGATCCAATGATATGCGGTGACTGACAAAGTTAGTGGGTCTAGGAAGATCAATGGTACATGTGCAATAATATAAAGTAGATCAATAATGAGTAGTGAATCAAAAGGTCAATAGATCCTAAGAGAAAATGAGCAGGTGACAAGTGTCTCAACTATGTTGGGCTAGTATAAGATAAATAATATGCATTCATTCATAAAAATAAATATCTATGATGCATAAGAAGTCAATAAGTCAAATGGTTGACAACAAAATCTTGAAGATAAATGCATAGCTGATAAGTAAAAAAATGTGGGGATCCCAAATTGAGATCAATGATTGATATTGAAATTTGAAAGCTAGGGACTTCAATGGAGAGAAAAATAAACTATGGTCAAACCATAAAATGCCATGAATGCATACACATTAGATAAAGGATCTCACCACCCTTATTAGGCAAAATACATAAATGCAAGATCAAACATAATTTGGATAACAAGGAGTAGACCCTATAAAGCTATATAACACCATTAAAGCTGTATAAAGATTTTTGAGAGCTTATAGATGTAGGTTTTATGTCTTGTTCAGAATCTAATAGACCCTATCCTATGGATATTAATTTTAAATCATATCTATATGAAAAAAAATGGGGTGATTTTTTTCATCCATTGTAGATCTATATTTAGAATTTAGAAGCAATTACAGAATGGTGATTATGCAAGGAATGTTATAAAGAACTCATGATCAAACTCAAGTAACTACATGATAACATGAGGAACATCAAGTAGGATTGAGGAAAATAGTGAAGATAATTAATGTTGAGGATCTTGAGAAGGATTCATGCTATAGTGGGGATGATTTCTTATACCCGGTCTTGATCTTCACATTCTCCATCACACTAGTGATAGAAATAATGACATTAATACAGGGGGAAGGCTCAAGAAATATTATGATGGTGGTTGTCTTGAGTGGAATTTGGGCTCATTAATAACTCCTTTAGTTCTAATTTCTCTCTCTCTTTCCTTATTTATTCTTATAAATACTATCTTTGAGCTCTTGATTTGCATCCCTCAACTAGGTATAGCAAACCTCTACTAAAATCACTTTGTAAACTCTTTAAAGCAACATAAAACAATTTTAGATCTTAGTTTAATGTTAAGTGTACTTTATTGAGTTTTAATTTATAGAATTTATGTTGTCTATTCCTCATCTATAGGTCATTCTTATGCCTTGCTTTAACACTATTAGTTTCTTGTAGGTTAGGTGAAGTGTTAACTAGTGAGGTTTCTCTTGAAGTGTCATAAGTCCATAGTGTCTTACATAGACATATGCCTTTATTTCCTTAAATTTGTAGGTCTCTTTTCAAACTTTATATAAAATAATCATGTTTATAACTCTATCATAGAATTTGATCAATCCTTGTCCCTATTGCATTCATTAGTAGTCATGAACATATCCAAGTTGAGAGTAGATAATTGAACATTTGGTGCATCACCACACTTAAATTAGGTTTTCATTCATACATTATCTCCCCTTTTCATCCCAATAGATTAATTTTAAATAAGAGAGATTTAAATTATCATATTTAAGGAGTTATCCTCATTAAAAACCCTAGAGGTCTGACCTAAAATTAAGTAATCCACAGCCTAGGGTCATTCCCATGTTGGACCAGGTTTGGGTAAAGGACCTAAATAATCCTTTTCTTAGCTAAGGTACAACCTAAAACCTATAACATTTTATGGCATGCCCAATAAGACATATTATATTTTGAATATCTAAATTATAAAGTTGTAAATAATTATTTTTAGTAAATAGAAGCATTCACCATTATCAAAAGCTAAAGATACTCCAAGTTGTAGAGTTCATGACATCATTCAGATTTACCTCTCATGCCAAAGGTTATTATAAGTTCATCTAGTAAAATTATTCCCTTTGAATTCATTATAATAATTTATACTTCATATAAAATATCAATATTTAATAGGATAGGTCTTTATCCCAAAAAGAAATATTCATCCCCTAGTCATCTTATTGTTTTAAGTAGTGAAATCCCCACTATGCAAATGGCAAGGCCCATAATGAAAAATTTGGTACCCTTCAATGGTGGTATTACTCTTAACCTTCAAAAATATGATACCCCTACTACCTCTCTGAATATTCTACCATACTTCACAAGATAAAACTCCACCACTTCCATAGAGAACATAACTAGCATTACAAACCTTTGTTTAATATATAACATTATGAAAGAGAATGTAGCCATGAGACTACTAGCCACATCCTTGAAAGGAAAAGAGATAAAATGGTTTAAAGGTCTAGGTATTACCTTAATCAATGCTTGGGATGAGTTTGGTGAGTGCCTATGTAAATGTTTTGAGGATAGATGTGACCATGTGTCACTTATTGAATAAATCACCTCAATCAAGATGGCACCCAAATAATATATGGTTGACTTTAAATATATATTCTAAAAGAATTGTGATATGATCCTTGTCATCATTAAGCCCATACCCAATTATGATTTTCTTTACTATTTGAAAGAATTGAATTGAGACATTACAATCATGATCCAATCTATGGGTAGGATAAATCTACATGGGGCTTATGAGATAGCTACAAGGGCTGAAAACTATTTGATACAAGTAGGTAAACTCATGTCAAGACCTCTCATGCCACTTTTTCCTAAGCTTCATCCAACCCCACCTACCATTACTCTATTTCCCATACTAAATAATCAAGCCCAACCTAATGATAGTTAAGCAGACAAATTTATAAAGATTGAGATCTTGTTAAAGGCTCAAAATGATAAGCTAGTGGCTCTGGAGAGAAAATAATAGACTTCATATAAGCCATACCAAGGTCCCTTCCAAGCCAAATACTCTACTCTATCCTAAAATGGCCCACCTTATCCATCAAATCAATAATACCAAGGCCAAATTACTCAAGGTAGTCTTATAATAGTTATAACCCCATAGCTACAAGTACCTCAAGAGCCTTGGTCTCCACATAAAAAAACCTTACACAAGAGGGTCAATAGAAATTAAGAAGGTAGTAAAATGAGATGGTAATGGCTACAAGTGGAAAAATGTATCAAGATCCTAGTTTGAAACATACTCCTTTATCCCAAGTCCATGACATAATGCCCCTTCCACCACCAAGCCCTCTAAAGAATCAAAGTAATATGCCTACCTTGACACCATTTAAAGCTCAAATTACATAGCAATCAAGCATGAGTAAGGCACCAAATGACACCACATGCATAAAATTTCAAGAAAGGGAGCATATATTCAAGCATGTGGTAGTAAACATGGGAAAGACTACACAAAGGGTAGATGAACCAGTTGTAGTCAATACAAGGGCTAAGAGGAGGATGTTATATGATAATTTGGGGAAGCCTAAGGATTATTCAACATCTCCAAAAGCTAGTCAAGAGCTTACCACTTAAAATATAGCTACTAAAGCTCCTAAAAATCAATAAATACCTCAACATCATGGAAAACAACAAAATTTTCCTTTTATTCCTCATGTCACTCAAGTGCCAATTAATACTTCTACTTCTAAGGTGTAATTCAAAGGTACTAGTCTTCCTTTCAATATTATGAATCATATAAAAAAGAATAATGTAACTATGTCCATGTATGATGCTTTGTCTATCCTAGGATAGAACGAGATCCTTTAGTAAGAGATCTCCAAGTCTTCTCATGTGAATGAGACAACTGATAAGGTGATTTTTACAAATAGTAGTCAACCTAGCCAAATTAAATTTCCTAGTCAAGATCAAGTCCATAATGTTGATCATCCACCTCAGGTTGTCAAAACCCCTCCATTATATTTATAAGTCATTATAGGGGATTGTTTAGTGCATAATTATATGATAGATTCATGTGCTTCAACCTCAATTATGCCAAAATTCATAACAGATATGCTTGAGCTTAAGAATGTGCCTAATAAAAAGGGTGTTCTCTATTTGGATGGTTCCCCCACTAAAATAGTAGGTATATTGAAATACCTTAAGATCATATTGGAAGCTTTCCCAAATTTTGTCATCACTCAAGACATAATGGTTGTAGACCTACCCTTTTATTTTTCACTATGACTATGTAGGGACTTTACTAAAAAAATTAGGGGCTATTTATCCTCTGACTTTTCATACATGGTTTTTGGGATCAAATATGGGACTATGGTCACTATTAGGTTCTAGATTCCATTTGGAGCCCTATATGCCTAACCTTACAAATGTCAAATATACCATATTTGAAAAGGATGAAAATGTTAGTGAATAAGAGCCTTGTGAATATCTTTAAGGCATTTCATACCTATACCTAGATGAATGGGTAGTTGACAATCAAGGATTTGATCCCTATATTAATATTGAAGGAACATGCTTAGGGTTATATTGTATGCATGAGAAAGGTGATGCTATACCTTTCCTAGCTAACACCAATCAAGAGGAATATGGTCTATGGACTTTATTATTTGATGTATCAAGATCAAAGAATGGTAGTGGAGCAAGAGCCATGTTGGTTTCACCCTCAGGTTAGAAGTTTTCTTTAACTTCAAGATTTTAATTTAGTTGTAATTCAAAGATAGATGAATATGAAGCTATTTTACATGGTTTCAAGAGGCAAGAAGAAGAGGTGTCAAACTTATTCAAGTTAAGGGTGATAGTGAGCTTGTTGTATAATATGTGAGAGGCATAAGTGCAGTAAAAAATAATCAATTAAAAAATTACAAGCATTGTGTATGGGATCTCATAGAGGACTTATTGACATTATATATATAATCCATACCAAGAGAGTAAAATCAACATGCAGATAGGATTACAACCATTGGATCTCAGTGTGAAGTTTTAGGAGTCAAAGACAACTAGAGTCAAGATAAGATCAAGGTCACATATATGCTAGTTATACCTGATAATGAGGTGAGTTGGTAGGTGTTTGATAATGCTAACTAAAGTATATGTTTTCTAGTGTAGGAGGAAAAATTATACCATAGGAACCTAAACAAATTCCAACATCAATATGATGATCATATAGTTTAGTTGAGATATAATAAGCTACTTAAGGGGCTTGTGACATTGGAAATCATATTCAATGAAGATGACCAGGTGATAAGAGGTAAAGAGGAACTTTATGAAAAGATGGATATATTCAAGGATAAATTATTAAATTTAGGAAATATTACCATAATAAAAAATAAAGTTGAAAATGTTTCTTTATGCCAAGATTTATTTGATGTATTTACATGGGAATATAAGGATTTGAAGGGGTTTGATCCCAATATTGCACAACATAACATTGAACTAGAGAGAAATGCAAAAATAGTCAGTTAGAAACAAAGGCCTATTAACCCAAAATTGGAGGAATTGATGAAGAGGTCGTTATTTAAGTTTATTGAGTCAAAGATAATATTCCCCATTAAAAATTCCTCAAGGGTGGAAAACCTTGTTCCAGTAAGGAATAAAAATGGGGAAATACATTTATGTGTTGACTTTAGGGATTTCAATAAAGTGTCCCTAAAAGACCATTAGCCACTACCCTCAATGGATCAAATAATTCAAAATGTGGTAGGTTCTTAGAGATTCTCATTTCTTATGGATACTCTGGTTATAATCATATTATGGTCAAGGAATAACATAGGCATAAGACTGCCTTCACCAAAAAATGGTGCACTTATCCATATATGAAGATGCCCTTTGGACTATCCAATGTTAAAGCCACTTTCTAGAGGGCAATGGATATTGCCTTTGAATGTTTGATCAATGACATGGTGCTCATATACCTAGATGACATCACTATTTTCTCAAAGGAACTAGTTGATCACATTACTCACTTGAGGTTAGTATTTGAAAGATGTAAAGAATTTAGTGTGTCATTGAATCCTAAAAAATGTATATATGGTGTTTATGAGGACAAGTTATTAGGAAATGTAGTGTCTAAGTATGGTATTTACATATATACTAAAATACTTGAGTCCATCTTATCCTTACCCTTGCCCAAGTACAAGTAGGGTCTACAAAGTTTCTTAGGAAAGATTAATTTTATAATAAGGTTTATCCCAAGAATTGTAGAACTGGTCAAGCCTTTTACTCACATGTTAAGAAAAAGCAATGAGTTTACATGGACCAAAGAAGGTAAGAGGAGTTTTGAGGCCATCAAGGAGGACATATATCATGCCCCTACACTTCTTAATCCTAATTTAAAAAAAGAATTCTACTTGTATGCCTTCTCTAAATTATATGCAATATCTACCACGTTGATGCAGTAGGATGAGCAAGGTTTGGAATAACCTATTGACTGCTTTAGTTAGGCCTTAGAAGGGTATGAGGATAGGTCTATATCTATATAAAATCATGTGCTTATAGTACTGAGAGTTTTAAATAAATTTAGGTACATGGTCTCCATTAGTAAGATCATACTCATGGTATTATACCTAAGTATTAAAGAATTTATACTCAATAGAGACCTTAATGAGAAAAAGAGCTAGATGGGTGACAAAATTCATAGAGTATGACCTTGAGGTTAGAGTTAAAAATATTGTAAAGGGTAGATGGTTATTTTAAAATCTTGAAACATAGATAAAATAAGATAAATATCAAGTGTTGGCAGTACATGACAACCAATAGGTAGCTACAGACAACACACCTTTTAGTTGGACACATGATATACTTAATTTTTTGAGTCAAGTCAATGTCCTATGGGACTAGATAGAGCCAAGATGGTTATGTGAACACCTTGAGGTTAGAGTCACAAATCTTGGAAATGGTAGATGGTTATGTGAACACCTTGCAACATAGGTAAAATAAGATAAATATCAAGTGTTGGCAGTCCATGACAACCAATAGGTAGCTATAGACAACACACCTTTCAGTTGGACACATGATATACTTATATTTTTTGAGTCAAGACAATGTCCTATGGGACTAGATAAAGCCAAGAGAAGACACTTTAGGTTTCAAATCATACCTTATGTCCTGATAGATGGAGAATTTTTCAAGAGAGACATTGGAGGTATACTTTTGAGGTGTGTGAAATCATGCCAAATAGATAAGTTACTTGAGTAGTTCCATGATGGTCTAGCTGGTGGGAACTTTTATACCAATACCGTAGCCACTAATATAATTATAAATAGGTAATTTTGGCCCACAATGTTTATAGATGCACACTTTTGGGTAAGGAAGTGTCCAAAATGTGTAATGTTCATTGGCAAGTAGAAACTAGCTGCCTTTCTCTTGTAATCCATATAAGTAGAATAACCTTTCATGCAATGAGGCTTAGATTTCATAAGGATGATATAAACCCATATAATTAAGGGACATAAATGGATCATTATAGCTATAGACTACTTTACAAGGTGGGTTGTGTTTCTATTCAAAATTCACTTTTTTAGATTATAAAGAGAGAGAAGAAACTAAAGAGATAAATGGACAAGGCATGGGAAATACCTGGATAAAGATCGCGCACCGTAAATCCAGACGCTTGTGAGCACTCCTCTTTGGCTGTGGAGGAATGACACCTGCAAGAAAAAAAGAAACTTGGACAGGAAAATGTTAGATGGATAGGCGGTGGGTTGCCAAGCAAAAGCTTGTTCCCAGAAGTATGAGAACTTCCTTAAGGGAGGTCAACCCACTATTTTGATAAAAGATAAATGACTGAAAAAAATATAGAATGCTAAAATAGACTAAAATGATAGCAAACTGAAAGAGAAAAAGAAGCAAAGGCTTACCTGGAAGAAGCTGTCAGGCTGGTTGCAGTCGCCGACGTCGGTGGTCCTACCGGCGTCGGTTGTCGGGTCTGCCGACATCAGTTATTCTGCCGACATCGGTGGGGGTAATGACTGGCGTCGGTCAGGGAAATAGGCTTGGACGGGGTTTTAGGCAGGTTCTGGCCGAGTCTGAACAGAGTCTGGTCTGGGCTTGGTCTGTGGACGGGTTTGAATCTGATTTGAGGCAGTCAGGGGGTCTGTGCAGAGATACAGGGGAGGCAAATGGACAGAGAGGGACAGAGAGATAGAGGAAGCCAATCAGGGAGATAGGAATTCGGGTCTGGGTGGCAGTCAGAACTGAGGGAAAGAAGTGCTAAATCTAGTTTGAAAGCAGATAACTAGAAAGCATGAAGAAAACAAACAGAGTACTTACCTGTGCCCTGCTGAAGAAGGTGTTGATCTTGTTGCTGGTGATGCCGGATGTGAAGCCTATTGCTGATGAAGAATCCCTGTTGTTCACTTGCAGAAGCTTGTTGTGTACCTGAGGGAGAGAGTCAGATTGATTGGGAGAGAGGTTAAGTGAAAGGACTGATACAAGGGTTTGATACGAAGGTTGAAGAGTCAGGATGCCAAGGAGAAACGCAGAGATGCGAAGAGAAGCCAAGAGAAGAACCGAGAGACGAGATAACGGTGAAGAAAACCGTTATGAAGGGTGCCGATGCCGGCAATATCGCCGATGTCGGTCGAAGGCTGACCGACGTCGGTGGCTAAAAGGCCGGAAAAAGGCTAAAAATAGCCTTCTATCCATTTTCTAGCCGCCAGGTCAAATGAATGCGAGGATGAAACGGTCGACGGAGGTTAAATGGGCGAGTGAAGAGATTGGAATGGGAGTCTAAGGCATTAAATGTCCATGTGGGGAATAAAGGGGATCCAAGGAGGGTATCCTAGGGTGGCGAGGTGGTGAGGAGAGGGAAAAATGGACTTATTAATTAAAAATAGATGATTATTTTCAATTAATAAGACCTAGGTAGGTTAGGGATAGTCGAAGTGGCAAGGGACCAAGGGGAGAGAGGAAGACCAAGGGTTAGACACTTTTTAGGTGTCTACATTTGCCCCTTTTTGTCTTGTTGGTTGTTCTGGATGAACTGCAAGACAAAAATAGGGAGTGGTTGCCCCAAGTAAGGGATGATGGATGAGGTATTGCCCCGAAGTATGGATGAGGTATTCCCCCTCAAAGTGGGAGTCGAGGGAAGGGAACCTGATATCGGGTGCTGATTTGACAAAAGGTGGATGAGAAAGAGAGAAGTGAGTGAAAACATTGCAAAAGTCGTGATTGCGCGTATACCACATCACGGGATAGGTAGGTCAAATTGTTGCATGTCGAGGGTCAAGGAGTGCCAAAATTGAAGTAACCAGGCCCCAACATTTAGTCATCTGTTGATCGGGTCACTCAATCTAAGCTGAAGCTCCAAATGGTCATCGTGTTCTAGGTATCTAGGGCTCAGGAAGTGCTCTCAGAAACATGAAAAAGCCACAAGTAGTAGGGATCAACCGGCTTGCGATCCTATACTTGCGAAGGGTCAAAAATAGTCTGCGGACAATTTTGCTAACCAGCCGTGAGGTAGCATAAAGGCAAAAAATAACCAAGGCAAACGTTGTCTTGGAAGTAGTCGAGGGTCGAAGGAGATACGCATGATCTCCAATGGTCATTGGTCAAGAGGATGGATGGACGAAAGGATGTGGCTGAGCTAACCCCAGAAGACCCCATGTCAACTGAGTGCTGCCTACATAGCCCCTGTCGTAGGGGCCTCAGGCTGAATGTAGTTCTCCCTAAAAAGGGAGGAAGGGTCAGAGGGATTGATTGGTCTTGGTCAAAGGAAATGATTAGTCTTGGTCAAAGGTCTTGGTCAAAGTTGACGGAGTTGGGCGTGATAAGAGTCAAAGAAGAGAAGGTTTGTCCATCATAGAGACGAATAAATGGGGGTGGTCGAGCTAACCTCAGAGGATGTGGTATATGAGTGCTGCCTACATAGCCCTGGTCATAGGGCCTCAGACCAATGTAGTTCAGACTGCGAGGGTCAAAATGGTCGATGATGAGTTTGGTCATGTGTTGAAATGACGAGGGTAAGATGATGCTATAGATGGTGTATTCTGTAGAATTGGTCGAGAGTCTTTCATCTCTAGCAAGTTTCCATAGTCGTGATGGATGTATGCTAAAAATGAATGGAAGTCTATTTATGCTTCAGCAAGTATTGGTTTATGCTTAACATAAATTGGGTCTGGTCGATAGTTTCCATGTGTATTGGTATCCATAGAAACTATGTGAAATGGTCTAGGATGATGTCAGCTGAAAATGATGAAAATGGCTGGGTTTGAGATGAGTCAACAATTGATGTGACCAAAGTGTAGAGAAAAGGTGAAAGGCAAATCGCTCTTTCATTGACAAGGACCAGAAAGGAAGCATAGATAGGGGTTATTAGAACCAAAGCCCCGTTCATGCATTACGTCGTTGACCAGTGTGGTGTTAGGGCGGTAATCGAATCACTTTGACATTAAGGTGAGCTCGAAGTCCCCTGAGCAGGTGATAGGAGGAGGATAGGGTAACCCAGTTTAAGAGCAGGAATAACCTTGCCCCTTTTATAGGAGACCCTGAGACAACTACAAGCCAAGTCCGTGACTCATTTTTTTTTTTTGGTGCAGGCTGATCGATGCGGGAAGCCTACATAGAGATGTCTTTTGATGTAGGGTCAGTTTGCGAAGCTGATCAATGCGGGAAGCTTCTAAAAAAAGGTTTCTATTTGTAGCAAGATTTAGTCATAGCCATCCTTCGAGGGAGTGGTCTATATTTTTGCTTTATATAAAAAGGTTTGAATAGCTGTCCTTCAAGGGATCAGTCTATTAGCTACAGCAATGATAGTACAGCTGTCCTTCGAGGGAGCAGTCTGTGTTTTTGATTTGATATGATTTAGTGACCTTGGATATGTTTTGACATCTTGATTTGTATTTTTTGATTTTTTTGATTTTTTGATTAGAGTCACGGACAAGGCTGTAGAAGTTCAAGGACGCCCCTTTTATTAGGACAAAGCATCCATGCATCATAAAAGGGTCGTAGAGGACTTGTTAAAGGGGAATAGGGTTGAAAGGGATGAGGATTAAGAGGATGAGGATTGCTCAAGGGACGAGCTCAAGTAAAACGTCAAGTGATCGAGCACTCGACTAACAAAAGAATGGTCGAAGACGCAAGACATAAGAAGGGGCTCAAGGTCTGATAAGTCCCTGGGCCATGCTTGTATGTTATGATAAGGTCCAAGTCAATTAGGAGCAAACTTTCCCCAATTTTCCTCTTTCCAGATTGGTCAGGTGTTGATTGATGGATGTGAAGTTGGTTGACATTATCGTTGGTTGGTTGAAAAAAGGTTGAATGTTTGGTCGAGAGGTCTGGTTGATCGATATTTGGTTGAAGTTTGGTTGGGACTAGTCGAATAATTGGTCGGGGGTTGGGTCGATGGACATTTGGTCGAGATGAGTGATTGATATGTGGTAGAGACTGGGTTGAAAAGTTGGTCGAGGTTTGGATAAAGGATGAATTCCCCCAGCGGGTAGGGAGAATGTTTGAAAGGTTGGTTAAGGTCAGTTGAGGTTTGGTGGTCAGATGGATGGTATTAATGTCGAATAAGGGGGTCAAAGGCGGCAAAGGGACCACAGTCTGGCGTGGGGATCCTGATTTAGGTGATGAGGTTGGAGAGGCATGAGTTGGGGTTGATGTTTTGTTGAAGAGGTGGTCAAGAGGATCCTTGGTGAGAAGGGTGTCCTTTTTCCGGTGCTGACGAATGACAGCTTTAAGAGTGCAACAATGCTCAGTGTCATGTCCCAAAATGTGATGATAGTGGCAGAATGTAGAGTTGTCAAACCAAGAGGGTCTTGATCTGAGAGGTGATGAGTGAGGCGGTGTTGAAGGTTTGTTGATGATGTGGTCGAGAAGGGAGGTGTCATTCTCCAAACATTGGTGAATGGCGACCTTGAGGGCATGAAAATGTTCCGTGTCGTGTCCAGGCGTGTGATGATACGCACAAATGCAAGTGTGGTCGAACCAAGGTGGTTTAGGTCCGAGAGATTGATATGGTTTAAGAGGTGGGAGGTCAAGGCGAGAGGACTGCAACAAGTGCCGTAAGAGCAAGGCATATGAACCTGCTAACGGGTCTGGATGTTTTATTGCAGTGAGGGTTGCTGACGTTGGTTTGGGAGGTGAAGGAGGCATAGGTCGAGGGTTTGGATGAGATGTATGTCTGATGGGATGAGGGAGTAATAGAGGCGACGTGCCTCTGTGAAGGATGGGAGTGGGAAGCACTCCTATTAAAGTGGACGGATGTGGGCCCAAGATAGAGGGCAATGATGAAGGTGGAGGAGGAGTCCTCCGATGTGGTCTAGTAGTCTTCGTGTGTTTGGGTCAAGGGCCACCATTGTGCGAGGCGAGGTTAGATATGGGTTTGGGTTTAGATGTGGACGAAGGTGCGTGAGATGTAGAAATCTCACGCAAAGGGCAAGAGGAAACCGTGACTAGGTCTTCCTTAGTTGAAATGGGTGGAGAGACTGGTTCTTCTCTTGGTAGAGAAGAAATAAGAGAGGGTGGCTCCTCAAGTGGGCAGAGGGCATGGATGATCGTGCCTTCTACTTGTAGTTGAGGAGTAGGCAAGGTAGGGTCTTCGGATGGAGGTGGGTTTGATGGCGTTGATGTGGTCAAAGCGTCCTCCAATACAAGAGAGGTAGATGGAGGACTAGTAGGAGAAGAAGGTTCTTCATCCTTTAACAAGAGAGGTTGGTCAAGGACAAGAGGCAAGATAGTGCTAATCGTGTGAATGTCATGGTCTTGAGGGTCGTTGGTCGAAGTCTGGACATTGTTCTGAGTAGGTAGATGATTTGGAAAAGGGTGTTTGAAAATGTCGATATGTTGGTTAGGTGGGGCGTTCGGGTTATCTAAAACAAGATCCCCCTTGTCGATCATGTCTTGGACGATGTTTTTGAAGGTTCGGCAGTTGTCGATGTCATGGCCTTGGACGCGATGAAAGGGATAGAAGTCGGCCTCCCTATACCATGTAGGGATAGCTTTTGAAGGGTCGAATTGAGGTGGTCAAATTGGAGGGAGATTGAGGACCCCCTGCTTGAGAAGTTTTTCCAAAACGGAAGCGTATGGTTCTCCAAGCGGAGTGTAAGAATGCTGAATGTACCGTTGTTGGAATTGTTTGGTGATGCTTGGAGATGTCGAAGGTTGAGAGTAATTCATTGTTGTCGAGGATGGTGATCTAACGACCACAGTATTGGCCACTCCTTTAGATTCGGAATTGGTAGAAGAAGAGGGTCTGGAAGAAGAATGGTCAGTAGATTTTGCGTTGGTATGATGCAATTTGACCTTATCTTCTTCAAGGGCGTGGAGTTCAAGCTTTTGAGCCATGGTGAAAGCTTCATCAAAAGTACGGAATGTCTGAATCCGCAAGGTAGAAGAGATGTGTCTGGCACATGCTCGAGAGAAGAGCTCGATGAGCTCGGGTTGAGGCAAAGAGAAGGAGAGCTGGTTGATCAGACCTCTCCAACGAGCGACAAAGTCGACTATTGATTCGTCGTCAAATTGCCTAATGGAGTAAAGGTCTGTGATTGAGACTTGTTTGGTGATGTTGATTGAGAAATGGTCAAGAAATAGTTGGGCAAGTTGAATGAATGAAAAGATAGAGTGTCTGGCAAGAGAACTATCCCAGTCAAGGGCTGGGCCGGAAAGTGACATAGGAAACATGCGTAAAAGTAACGCATCGTCATGGGCAATAAGATAACAGGCATGTCTAAATGCCCATAGATGTTGTTGTGGGTCTTCCTTACTCTAAAAGCGAGTGAATTTAGGAAGCTCCCAATGGTTAGGGTATGGTCGAATAGGGACGGAAGGATGGATGGGCTCATTGCAAATTTGCTCATATGACAAAGTATTGCTTGAATCGGAAATGGAGGCTTCGAGACTGGACATTTTATCCATCAGCATCTTAATGATGTCTGCTGACGGATTGGCGGGTTGAGCGCCCCCTAAGTTGTAAGGCGCTTGGAAGAGGCTAGAGGAGGCGTGCGACATAGTCGGTTGTACAATGTATGGATGACTAGTCGCAGGGACAGAAGTAGAGGCTAAAGGTGGTTGCGTTATGAAGGTTGAAGGTATAAGTTGACTGGGCACCACCAAAGGTGGTTGAATGGTGGCACTGGTAGAAAGATAGGTTGGCCAGCCTACATTTGTGGGTGCAAGAGTATGAGGGGTCGAGACAATCAAGTTCTGATATGATGTAGAACTTGGTTGAATTGCAGGGAGTTGAGGGGGTAAAGGAACCCCGATGGAGGTCGGTCTAAAAATAGGCGGGGAGGCCAAACTTTGCATATTGGCCATGGTTGGATTAATAGTTGAGGTAAAAGGCTGAGTCATAAAGGGTTGGGTGGTGAATGGTGTGGATGTCGTCGCCATGTCACCCGAAAGGTCTCGCGTTGGGTTTCTCGCGAGATAGTTTTGGAGGGCTGCGGCATTGAGGTCCAAGAATCTCGCAAAATCCTGGTCCCCTTTAGGGATGATGGGAATTTGAGTCAGGGTCGGGGTCAGGGTCGGTCCTGTAGGAGTTCTTTCAGTCTCCGAGTGGAACTCCATGATAGGACTAGTTAGGGACGGGATAGACGGAAGCGGTTGTTGGCTAAAGTGGTTAAGAAGAGAGTCCTGGTTCCAGAAACTGTGCTCTTGCAGTCTCAGAAAACCAGAATGGAGTTTTTGACAGAGAAGGGATAGGGTTTAGGCTGCTAGTTTTGAAAAAAAGGACAGTGACAGAGACCGACGTCGATTTAAAAATCGATGTCGGTAAGGAAGATAGCCGACGTCGGTCAAATAACCGATGCTGGTAAGACAGGAAAGCCGACGTCGGTGACAGAACCGATGCCAGTGACAGAGGAAGGCCAACATCAGTTGCAGAACCGATGCCGATGACTGTGTCTTCCAGAGAACCAAAAGATTCTTGGAAAACAATGAATAAAGCGTCCTCACTCACTCAAACAAACAGATGAGAAGAGGAAAATAGAGAGAGATAGACAGGCCTAAGCGATAAAATCCTAGGAATTAACTTTAGAATTTGTGGCTTATGCCTTAGATGAATGTTTGGGGAGATTGGCTGAAAAATGGGTCCTAGAAGAAGGCGGTCTAGAGCTGGTTTTAGGTGTTGTTTTAGGTGCTCAAAGTCTATGTTAGGGTCTGGTACATGGCCTGGTGCTAAGGAGCAAGCTCCCCTCACTTCACGATTCCAGTGGTTAGCTGGTCTCGCTTAGCCAAGATATACCTCGCCTAGAGTTTATCCTCTACCAGAGAACGGAGTGGGCTTCCCCCTTGGTGATGAAATCCAAGTAGGGTCACCGGGATGGGTAAGGTATCCGCTGGGGGATGAAATCCCAGTCGGGCCTTGTCTCAAGTAAGTTTTATGTTCGTTTTAGTGCATGTGGTCAGGTAGTGTAACATCAAGTGTCTACGATTTATTCAATATGTGTCTAAGTTACTAGATGTGGACTAAGAAGATGCAAGCACAGGTAGAGATGAATGCAAAGTGTTTTAATGCCCAAGTCGAAATGTGATGTTTGTTATGAAGACAAGTTTGAGAAAGGGTTGAGAGTATGATGTTTAGACTAGTCTAGAATGCAAGGAAGAAAGATTCATTTTAGTCTTGCTTATAGTGTCATTGAGAAGGAAAGAAGGAAGAGAAAAGGTAAGAACCTAATGCTCCTAAATGAATGAAGAAGAAAAGGAACCCAGGAGGAACCTAGGGTCCCACCGGGCGTGCCAAGAATGTTTCTATTCAAAATTCGCTTTTTCAGATTATAAAGAGAGAGAAGAAACTAAAGAGATAAATGGACAAGGCATGGGAAATACCTGGATAAAGATCGCGCACCATAAATCCAGATGCTTGTGAGCACTCCTCTTTAGCTGTGGAGGAATGACACCTGCAAGAAAAAAAGAAACTTGGACAGGAAAATGTTAGATGGTAGGCGGTGGGTTGCCAAGCAAAAGCTTGTTCCCAGAAGTATGAGAACTTCCTTAAGGGAGGTCAACCCACTATTTTGATAAAAGATAAATGACTGATAAAAAGACAGAATGCTAAAATAGACTGAAATGATAGCAAACTGAAAGAGAAAAAGAAGCAAAGGCTTACCTGGAAGAAGATGTCGGGCTGGTTGCAGTCGCCGGCGTCGGTGGTCCTACCGGCGTCGGTTGTCGGGTCTGCCGACGTCAGTTATTCTACCGACGTCGGTGGGGGTAATGACCGGCGTCGGTCGGGGCAATAGGCTTGGACGGGGTTTTAGGCAGGTTCTGGCCGAGTCTGAACAGAGTCTGGTCTGGGCTTGGTCTGTGGACGGGTCAGTGGATGGGTTTGAATCTGATTTGAGGCAGTCAGGGGGTCTGTGCAGAGATACAGGGGAGGCAAATGGAAAGAGAGGGACAGAGAGATAGAGGAAGCCAATCAGGGAGATAGGAATCCGGGTCTGGGTGGTAGTTAGAACTGAGGGAAAGAAGTGCTAAATCTAGTTTGAAAGCAGATAACTAGAAAGCATGAAGAAAACAAACAGAGTACTTACCTGTGCCCTGCTGAAGAAGGTGTTGATCTTGTTGCTGGTGATGCCGGATGTGAAGCCTATTGCTGATGAAGAATCCCTTTTGTTCACTTGCAGAAGCTTGCTGTGTACCTGAGGGAGAGAGTTGGATTGATTGGGAGAGAGGTCAAGTGAAAGGACTGATACAAGGGTCTGATACGAAGGTTGAAGAGTCGGGATGCCAAGGAGAAACACAGAGATGCGAAGAGAAGCCAAGAGAAGAACCGAGAGATGAGATAATGGTGAAGAAAAATGTTATGAAGGGTGCCGACGCTGGCAATATCGCCGACGTCGGTCGAAGGCTGACCGACGTCGGCGGCTAAAAGGCCGGAAAAAGGCTAAAAATAGCCTTCTATCCATTTTCCAGCCACCAGGTCAAATGAATGCGAGGATGAAACGGTTGACGGAGGTTAAATGGGCGAGTGAAGAGATTGGAATGGGAGTCTAAGGCATTAAATGGCCATGTGGGGAATAAAGGGGATCCAAGGAGGGTATCCTAGGGTGGCGAGGTGGCGAGGAGAGGGAAAAATGGACTTATTAATTAAAAATAGATGATTATTTTCAATTAATAAGACCTAGGTAGGTTAGGGATAGTCGAAGTGGCAAGGGACCAAGGGGAGAGAGGAAGACCAAGGGTTAGACACTTTTTAGGTGTCTACAGGTTGAAGCAACTACCCTCAAGGAGACTAATGCAGATTTTATCTTGGACTTTTATGATAGCCTTATGGCTAGATTCGATGTGCCTTCTATAATAATTTATGAAAATACATTGGCCTTCATCAGAAAAAATTTATGTGAGTGGGATATTTCATATGGAATTTATCTCAAATAATCCTCTAACTATTACCCATAGGTCAATGGCCTAGTAGAGTCCACAATTAAGAAATAGTTGAGGATTATCAATAGAAATATGGAAGATAGTTAGAGGGAATGGCATACTAGACTAAGGATTGCCTTATGGGTAGATAGAGTGACACATAATAAAGCTACTAGAAACTCCCCATACCTTCTTGTGGATGGGAAAGAATCTAAATTTTTTATATCTCTTGAACTTCTTGTATTAGAGCTTACACATCATCTTGAGCTCCTAGAGGATGATGTAATGTAGGTAAGGTTGAATGAGTTAAGACAGCTAGAGGAGATAAGGTAAAATTATATGCACATTATGTGGTCCAATAAACACCAAGTGAAAAGGTCATTTAAAAAGATATCTTTGTCAAAAACATTCCAATAAGATGATATAGTCCTCAAATGGGATGAGGACCATCAAAAATAAGGAAAACACTCCAAGTTTGACAATATTTGGAGTGGACCTTATGTTATCATAGGTTTTAAGGAGAGTAATACCTTTGAGCTTACTAGGTTAAATTGAGAGATCCTTCCCATCCCTATCAATGAGAGATATCTTAAATTTTGCTACTAATTTTGTTACATGATCTTTGTACATAGATAGATAGGTGTGTCTTTACCTTCATGTGCTCTTGCACATTTCTCTATTTGTGGTTTTTTTGTTTTTTGGTGTGTTTTATTTCCTTCTTATTATTTATGTGTGTCCTTTTTCTTCAAAGTGTTTCTAGGAGTCAGGCATAATCCTTTTGTGAGTAATACTTATTTTGTCTAGTCATCATGAGCAAGCTGGATCATATTCTAGGTTCTATGATTAGTAGGCTAGTCAAGTCAACTGAGTCACTATAAACATTGGCCATTTTAGCCCACATGCCATGCTACTAATTAAATAGATGAGTTGACCAATTTTTTATATGGAATGAGTAGTCAAAAGATCATATGTATCTTGAAAAGGTTTTGAAACACTTTAAGTAAACTTAAAGTGTAGTTTGTCAAATTTTTATAAAGTAGGTTCTCATGGTGATTAATATAACAAAGATCATGGAATGATATCACATAGGTTTTAGGGACTCATTAGAGTTTTTAAATATCAAATAATAGTTCAAGCACAAGTATAGAAGGACCAGACCATCATGTCATGTCATGCATAAATAAATAGGTCATATTGATTATGCATTTAATGAGTTTTCTCAAGAATATTACTAATTATAAAGGATCATATGGACATGATTATTTTATTGCACATATCATCCTCTACAAATTTCATGTCTTGATGAGCTTGCTATCTCAAGATATAAAGCTTCAAAGTTAGACTTGTAGAGTGAAATGGGTGTGTGGACATAAAGTTTAAGCTTCATGATATAGACATTTGAATTAAAATGTTCCTAGGTTAAACATGGATTTACCAAGTGTCCAAATCTTAGGTCTAATATAAAATATAATAGTGAGTAGTAAACATGGCAATGTTAGTGGGTCCTAAATATCTAATAAAGCATATTTAATCATGTATCAAAGATTAATGGTGAGCATCAAGTAAAAAGGTTAACATGAATGCATTGATGACAAGTGTTAGGATCTTGGGTACCTGAACAAATAACCAATGGTAAATGGTAATTGACAAGGTTAGTGGGTCTAGGTAGATTGATGGCATATGTGTAATCATTTAAAGTCGATCAATGGTGAGCAATGAGTCAAAAGGTCAATGGATCCTAAGAGAAAATGAGAAGGTGAAAAGTATCTCAACCACATTAGGCTAGTAGAATATCAATGTCATTCATTCATTCATACAAAGAAAGATTTATGATGTGTAGGAGGTTAAGAAGTCAAAGGGTTGATAGTAGGAACTTGATGATAAATGCATAGCTTACAATTGGTAAAATGTGGGGAGCCTAGATCAAGATCAATGGTCAATATTAAAATTCAAAATGTAGGGACTTTAGTGGAGATAAAATTTGACTAAGATTAAACTATAGGATGCCATAAAGGCAAATACATTGGATAAAGGATCTCACCACCTTGAATAGGTAAAATACATAAATACAAGATCAAGCATGAGCTGGATAACTAAGTGTAGACCCTATAAATCCATCTAGTGCTATTAAATCTCTATAAATATTTTGAAGACCTTCTAGATGTAGGTTTTATGTCTCATTCATATCTAAGAAACCCTAGCCTATGGATATTTATTTTCAATCATAAATATATGAAAACTAATGGGGTGATTGGTTTTCATCCATAATAGATCTATATTTAGAATCTAGAAGCAATGGTAGAATGGTGACTATAAAAGGAATGTCTGAAAGAACATCATGAGAAAGCTCAAGTAACTAACCAATAATATGAGGAACATCAAGCATGATTGAAGAAGATAGTGAAGGGAATTAATGCTAAGAAAATTGAGAAGGATTCATGCTATGGTGGAGATCACTTCCTACATCTGGTCTTGATATTCACATTCTCCATCATGCTAGTGAAAGACATAGTGTTATTAATGTAGGGGAAGGCTTAAGAATCATTGTGGTGGCAGTTGTCTTGAGTGGAATTGGGATCAATAATGACCCCTTCAGCACTATTTTCTCTCTCTCTTGCCTTATTTCTTTCTATAAATACTAGCTTTGAGCTATTGATTTGTATCCCTTGGTAGGGTATAGAAAACTTCTACTAAAATCACTTTGTAAACTCTTTGAAGTAATATAAGACAATTTCATATCCTAGTTTAACATCAAGTGTTATTTATTGAAGTTTGATTTATAGAATGTATGTTATCTATTCATCATCTGTAGGTCTTTCATGTTCCTTTCTTTAAGACTATTAGTTTTTTGTAGGTCATGTGAAGTGTTAGCTAGTGAGGTTTCTCTTGAAGTGTCATAAGTCCATAGTGTCTTACAGGACCTATTCCTTTCCATCCTTCAAGTTTTAGGTCTATTTTAAACCTTAATACAAAATATTCATGTTTGGAACTCTATCATAAAATTTGATAAATCCTTGTCCCTACTGCATTCATTAGTAGTCATGAAAGTGTCGAAGTTGAGAATGGATAATTTAACATTTGGTGTATCACCACACTTAAATTAAGTTTTTACTCATACATTATCTCCCCTTTTCATTTTAATATATTAAGATTCAATAAGAGAGATTCAAATTGTCATATTTGAGGAGTTAACCTCATTAAAAACCCTAGAGGTTTGACCCAAAATTATGTAGCCCATACCCTAGGTCCATTCTCATGTTGGAGTAGGTTTGGGTAGAGGATTTGAATAATCCTTTACTCATCTAGGGTGCAACCTATAACCTCTAATAAGACCTTAGGAGACATGAGGCATACTAAGGACATGATAAGACACTAAATGACTAGTGACCATTAACATATAAAATAAACCTATTTTCTATAGACACAAAGCTTTATAGGCAAATAAGTGTGCTAATAAGATAAAATTGTGAAGGTAGTTCAGTACAAGAAAATAAAAATGGACCTACCTTCCCATAACATGTTTCCCATTCCTTAGGACCCCTTACAGAGTTATTAGTATGCTGGGAAGATTAGGTACTTACATGAGAAAGTAAGTAGCACTAAAAGTTTTTTTATTCTCCTTTTGTAATCTAATAGAGTACCATACCCTAATGGACCTCAACTCTACCATGAGGCCAACTATGGTGTTTGATCTTTGAATATAAGAAGGAGATGTGCTTTGAATCATGTCTTTTAGTGTGATTTAAATTTTAAGAATTTTGAAATATTTTTGCCTATTATATCTTTGCCTTTTGTTAAGTGAATTGAATTTAAATGTTTTAAAGGCATTTTTAAGATTACTCCTCCATACAAACTTGGAATGACCAAAAATGATAGATATAGTGATACACATGAATGATTTGTAGGCTTAGGCTAAAGGAAGCTAAGAAATGAAATACAATACTAACTAGGACACTTAGGCTTAATGAACCAACATGCTATCTAAAATCTCAACTGTGTATATGCTTAGTTTGTAGAAAGTGGATAAAAGGAAAAGGATATCCAAAATAGACCAGTAAAAGGAGATTATAATGAGATGAATTTGTTTGGTAACTAATCACATGGTAAAGAGGAAAAATAACTAAAGGGAACTAGGTTTGTATAACCAAGTCATAATGACAATTAGCCATGAAAAATAGAGATACGAAAAAAAAAAAAAACATGAAGAGAAAATAA
Source organism: Torreya grandis (assembly GCA_037957365.1). Lineage (NCBI taxonomy): Eukaryota > Viridiplantae > Streptophyta > Pinopsida > Cupressales > Taxaceae > Torreya > Torreya grandis. The sequence continues at coordinate 1,406,624 of JARHVA010004387.1, forward strand.
GGAAATTTTTTAAGAAAGAAACTCAAGAAGGAAAAGAAAACAATGATAAGGAAAAACATCCTTAAGATAAACATAAATGACAATATAAGCAATAAGAAGTGCAAATGCAAAAGTCACCATGTAAGATAAATTATAATTTGACATAATGTCAAATGATATAACAAATAGATAAAGATAGGATTGGGGCACATATCCAATCCAAATGTAAATGTAAAATCACCATGCATATTCTCATAAATATTGATAAATTTTCCCACACACATTATCCACAACATCAAATAGATATCTGTGAACCTGGAAGTGAACTAATACTAATTTATCATCAATCTTTAGTGAAAATTGGGAAAATACTTCTCATCTATTTTCCTCAACAAAAAAAGTAGGATTATTTGATGGATCATGATGAGGAGGGATATTAGGCAAGGGATGCTTATGATAATCCATGGGAGTGGACTCTATAGGATATGTGGGAATCATCGATGGGGAAGTATCCATAGGTGAGGGAATCACAGGTAGAGAAATATCCATAGGTGAAAGAAGGTCTACGAGTGAAGGATTCATGAGTGGAAACATAAAAAAGTGATTAAAAAACCATAGGAGGGGATGTAACCATAGGAGGTGGAAACATGGGAGAAGAAGGGGGGCCTTATTATGATAATTCTATATGGGAGGAATGGTATAAGGTCTGAGAATAGATATGAGATGTTCCTTAAGGTGTTACTAAAGGATGTGGCAATTATCAGTGTGATGGGTGTCATATTAGTGCCAAAGACAATATACATCTCCATACTTAGGAATATACTTAGGTAGTACCTTTAGGTGAGGTATGGATTTATCTAATGACTACATGAAAGAACGAGACAAAGTATAAATATAGTGTCATAACTTGAGATAATGCATGGAGGAATGATTATCCATTTTGTAGAAGCAATAAATACACCTATGAGTAGGCTTAGTATTGATAATCATAGGAGGAGGTATAATAGGAATAAAAGGAGCTTGGGAAGGGTTATTGGACCATTTGGTGGGAAATATAGCCATTTAATTTAAAGGAAGAAAACTATCACTAAGAGAAGGTAATGGTAGGGAAATAATGGGACTAGGCTCAATGGAAGGAGTGATGAGATCAAAAGCAAGGATAGACTCAGTGATAATGAAAATAGGAATGGGATTAAATATAGAAAGAATAAGAATGGCCTCTGATGTAGGATCTACTAAGGGATGGGTGGGGTCTACATAAAGCCAAAAAATCATCGCACACATCTTAGGGATAAGTAAGCTATAGGGGTTAGGATGCCTAGCAAAATGGTAAGGTCTAGTCATAGTATGATCCATGAGCATACTCCAATGAGGTTCCTCAAAAACTAGAGGTGTTAGTGCCATATCTACCCTATGATAAAGAGGAAAAATACTAAAATTAGGAACTATGAATGATGGAATATGGGAAGATACATGAAAATATTCAAGGAAAGAAGAATGATAATGGATAATCTCAACATCACAGGCTTAAACAAGACCACCTAAAAATGGATCATATAAATAATAACTATCATCATATTTAGGTGTATTAATATCAATGATGCAAGTAGGGATGACCTTAAAATCTAGTGAGGTGTGGTGTATAGAATACCAAGTCTTAATCAAGATAATGGTAATATCATCACAAAGAGGTTTGCGAGAATGAGGCTATAAAGAAGCAAGATGCTAAGAGATGAGATGAGGAGAGAGGTTAAAAATTTTAATATTTAGGTTTATCTCATTGAGATCATCATCATCAGAATCTAAGAGGTTAGGATGAATACTCCTAATTAGTTTAGTATGACCATTGTAACCTCAATTGTAATTAATTACAAAATTGAATCATTGAGACTCATAGAATGGAACATTGGGCAAAGGTTTAAGAGTAAGAATCTTGAAGAAACCATGGTCTTGGAGTTATTATAAATTATAAGGGTTAGTGTCACCTTGAATATTATAAATAGTTATATTATGAGGGAATTTAATACATTGGTAGGTAGAAGAAGCAACTACTCTCATACGATGAGTCCACGACCTACTAAACAAGATGTTATAAGAGATAGTAAAGTTAAATATCATCACCTTCACATGAATGATGACAAGTGGGATGGTAATGAGAATCCACACACAACCTAAAGGAGTAATTTTCCTTCAATCATATCCTTAGCATGTGTTGGATGTGTATTTGAGATTACATTCATAATATCTAAGGTTTTTGATAAAATCAAGAGAGGTAACATAGGTTCCAAAACCCTTATCAATCAAAACATGCTTGAATTAGATATAGCCTAGTTGGACACTAATTAATAAAGGAGGATCATTCACATGAAGTATAATCTCATCAAAAATCATAGAATTGATAGGAAATTTTAAGGAAAGAGAAGTGTCCATTGTGTCATCAACATGGATGGACATATCTACACATTTTTATAATATGATATCATTAGATCTAGATAAGGTTACTTCACATCCTACTAGGAGAGGATGAGGGATGTTAATTTTGAACAAGATTTTCATAAGATGGTTTATATGATGTGGATAAATCATCATAAGCTCAATAAATGGAATTTGGGATGGGAAATTAGTGAATTCCATAATGGGATCCCACTCATCATGACCCATAATAAATTTGTTAGAAATATGTGTTGGAAATATTATCATTGATGTCAAAGGTCTAACATTATTGGTGACAAAGGCCCCATAGCATTTAATGTCTTAAGGTGTTTTTAATGTTCATAGTTTGGCTAAAGTGTGTTGATATTTATTTAATATTAATGAATATATTTTTGGTTGCATAAAGTCAAAAGAGGGCCCATGAATAAGTCCAAGACTCAAAAAATAAAGAAAAAAGATGGAAAGGACACATTTTCTCATGAAGGGTCACCTTGAGGAATTCAAAGAGTCACCAAGTGAAGACAACAGAGGGAAGGGCACATTTTTCCATGAAGAGTCACTTTGAGGAATTCAAAAAGTAACTAAGATAAAGACAAAAGGGGAAAGGATGAATTTTATCATGAAGGGTCACCATGTGACTTTTCAAATGAAAGGATTTGAAAGGTCATGAAAATTTGGCACTATTTTCCATGTGGATTGAAGGGTCACAAAGGGTGAATGCCAAAGGTCATTTGGAAAGATATACAAGGAGGCTTGGGAAGCCATTTTATATATGCAAGAGAGTTCATGGTTTGTAATAAATTTATATAATAAAAGAGGAGAGAATAGAAAGTAATATAGTAGATTTTTATCATTTGTTGAGAAAGCAACATTGAGATATAGTTATGTTTTACATAAGAGGGGTTGGTGCTCACAAAAAGTTTATGTGTTGGTGCTCGGCAAAGGGTTTGGTGCTCCTTCAAGTTGATGATTATGAACTTTGTAATTTGAGTTGGTTATCATTCATATACTTGAGATTGTTCTATGTGGTTTTTCCCACATTAGGTTTCCATGTTAAAATCTCTCTCTCTCTCTCTCTCTCATGTGGTGCATGTTATTATTTTAGTTTTAATGCAAATCTTGAATGTATGATTAAATAGTTAAAGAAAAAAATCAGATCAAGTAAAATATTTAAAATATATATGATATACTGATTCACCCACCCTCTTAGTATATCTTATGCTTAATAATTGGTATCAGAGCAAGTTCTTTTAGAAAGAGTTTAACACCTTGAAGGTAGATCAGGGAAAGCAAGATGGATAGATCGCATGAAGGTTTTTATACAAATAAGACACCTTTGTTTGATGGGAAAAATTATGCCTTTTAGAGCATAAGGATGAGGACTCACTTTACGGCCCTTGAATTTGACATTTGTCAAGCTGTGATGGAGGAATATGAAGAGACACAAACACTTGTAAATACTCTTACAGAAAAGAAGGAAAAAATAATAATGATAAAGCTTTAAATTCTATTTTATGTCATTTATGTGAATTAAAATTTGTTAAATTTATGTAATGAAAATTTGATCATGAGACTTGGGTAAAGCTTGAGAATATTTACAAAGGTGATGGAAAGATTCAATAAGCTAAGCTCCAGAATTTTAGAAGATAGTTTGAAAGTTTAAAGATGGAAAAGGAAGAAAATAGAGCAAGTTATCTTTTGTAAGTTAATTAAATAGTTATTAAAATTCAAGGTCTTGGAAAAATGTTAGAAGAGTCAGTAGTGGCACAAAAGGTTTTGATATCTTTATCATTGAGATATGATGCAAAGGTTTATGAAATTGAGGAGATGAAGGATCTAGCCAATCTAAATATGGATGAACTATATGGTATTCTTATGGCATATAAGATGTAGTCTAAACAAGAGAAACCCTCAAAGAGGAAATCTACTTTCAAGACATCAAAGAAAGAAAAGGGTAAGATTCAAGAGTCAAGTGACAACTCTAGTGATGAGGAAGATGACAATGAAGCTCTATTTATTTTCAATCTTAAAAAGGGCATAGGTAAATATCAAAGAAATTTACCATATAAATGTTTTAAATGTGGTAAGATTGGAGATTTTGTAGCTATGTTCCTAGATAAGAATAATGGTGACAATAAATAAGGAAAGCCTACATACAAGAAGAACTTCAAAGGCAAATTCAAGAAGAGATTTGAGAAGAAGAGTTTATATTCTAAAGATCCTAGCTCAGTCGAAGACATTAGAGTTAGTGACTCAAATGAACAAGAGATTTTGTTCATGACCATACATGAATATGCCTCCATAAGCAAAAGTATAGATAATCAAGAAGAGGAACATGATGAAGCTGAGTTGAATCTGGAAGGAGAACTCATTTGTGCCTTAGAAGAATTAAAAGCTCTTAAGAAGATGAATCAAAGAATGAAGCTCCAAATCAAGAAAAATGAAAAAGAGTCAAAGGATATAATTGAAGGTCTATAAGCACACATTAAATAAGTGAAAAATACATAAAAAGATCTAATAGGTCAATTATAAAAAGTAAGTGAAGAATGTGAAAAGTATGTTGTTGAAATTTCCTCTTTAAAAGAAGATATCAAGAAAATAAATAAAGTAGTCAATAATAAAGCTATCAATGATTCAAAATTTGAGAATAACATTAACATGTTGAATAAGATATTATAAAGTCAAAAATTAATATCAAATAAGAAAACTATTGGATTTGAAAATAAAAAGAGCTATGTTGAAGCCCTTACAAAATATGAAATAAAAGGGGAAGAAGTTAAGAATATAGATGATAGCTCAAACAAAGAACACTGGAAGAAACATAGATACAAAACACAACTAGTTCAAAGATACACAAATTAGAATAGATTCTATTTTCATGGTTATTATTTTTAATGTAATGGTTATGGTCATATGAAAATAGACTGTTGGAAAAGAGATAATAATTTTATAAATAAGGAGAAGGAAACTCATGCAGAGTCAAGTAGAAGCTACAATTTTTTTTCTTCTCTATTAGGCTTTGATGAAGAAGACATAATATGTTACAAGTGCAATAATTTAGGACACATTGCCTGGAATTTTAGAATCATGTTTGAGTTAGTCAAGAAGGACCAAAGTTTCAAGGCTCCATTCATCAAACAAAAAGTTTAGATAGTTTCATGGTAGAAGAAACAACCTTAAAAGTCTATGTTAGTCTAGATAGATTTGCATGCAAGAAATGAAGAAAAACCATGGGTCATTGATAGTAGATGTTTGAGGCACATGATAGGAGATAAGAGCAAGTTCATAACTCTAAAGAATATCAATGGTGGCATAATGAAATTTGGAGATAATACCACTACCAAAATAGTTAGAAAAGGTACATTAAGTTTAGATAATGTTAGAACTAAGGCTAAAAATGTTTAGTATGTAAAAGTTCTTAAGCATAATATATTGAATGTAAGTCAAATGTGTGATTAGGGGCACACATTAAATTTTTATGTAGAAGGTTGTGAAATTAGGAGAAAATATTTATATGTGTTGATTACAAATGCTCAAAGGATATGACATAATTTATATATGTTATCAGATATCAAAGGTGAAAGATGTTGTTTGAGCTAGATTAAGGAAAGTTGGCTATGGCTTAAGAGAATGGGACACATAAATTTTAACAATTTTGTTAACATTGGCAATAAGAAAGCAATTAGAGATCTTCTAAATATTACAAATCTCTCCAACATACTTTTTGAACCATGTCAGCATAGGAAGTAAGTTAGAAGATGGTTGAAGACAAAAAAATACTCAACCACCTAGATGTTAGAGCTTGTTCACACTAATCTATGTGGGCCTACTAGAACTCAATATACCCAAGGTGAGAACTACTTCATGTTACTTATTGATTATTTTACACATATGACTTGGGTGATGTTTTTGAAGAAAAAATTATAAGCTTTCAACCACTTACAAGTATTCAAGGCTTTAGTTAAGAATGAAACTCATTTGAATATTAAGTGCTTAAGATCAGATTAAGGAGGAGAATTCATGTTAGATAAGTTTTTTGAGTATTGTGAAGACCATGAGATAAAGAGACATTATTCAGTAGCCATAACTCCATAGCAAAATGGAATAGTTGAGTGAAAAAATATAATAGTTCAGGAGATGGTGAGGACAATGATAAATGAATTTAATATATTAGATAAATATTGGAGAGAGGTAGTAGGTACAATAGTGCATATCTAGAATAGAGCATTGTTGAGAGTCAAAAATGACAAGACTCCCTATGAACTATGGAAAGACAAACTAGTTACTATTGACTCTTTTATAATTTTTAGTAGCAGATGCTTCATAAAGAGAACTAATGAAAAATTGGGTAAGTTTGAATCTAGAACATATGAAGGTATATTTCATGGATATTCTTGAAAAATTAAAGCTTATAAATGTTATAACAAAAGAACCAAGAAGATTGTTGAAAATGTAAGTGTCAGGATAGATGATGTAACACAAAGAGTCAAGGATTTGATAGACACTTCTGTAATCATTGAATAAGAATATTTTGAAGAATTAGATGAAGATGAGAAGGAGTAAAAGGACACCAAGACCCCATCCAAATATGTCTAGAGAAATAAAAATGAGAGTGACATCATTAGGAACATAAACAAAGGAGTTCACACTAGAAAGATGATGGTAAGTGAATATGAGAAAGTTAATTTTTCTTTATTATCCAAAATTTAGCTTAGAAATTTTTTAGAATCTAGACATGATGACATTGGGTTAAAGCAATGGATGAATAATTAAATTAGATAGAAAAGAATGATTCTTGGGAACTAGTGCCTAGACCAAAAGATCAAAATATGATAAGAACAAAATGGGTATATATAAATAAGTTGAATGAAGATGGTGAAGTTACAAGGAATAAATATAGCTTAGTATGTGAAGGATATGCTTAGATTGAGGGTATATATTTTGAAGAAACCTTTGCACTAGTGGCAAGGATAGAGGCTATTATAATGTTTTTTGCATATACAGTGTTTAAAATTTTCAAAGTGTTTTAGATGGATTTCAAGTCTACTTTTTTAAATAGGAATCTAGAAGAGGAGGTCTACATTGAGTAGCCTAAGGGATTTATTCTCTCAAATAATAGTAGCCATGTATGTAGATTGAAAAAAGCACTGTATGGATTGAAACAAGCTCCTAGAGCTTGGTATGCAAGACTTGATAAGCACCTTTAGGGTCAAGGTTTCAAGAGAAATTTTGATGATAGTAATATCTACATCAAAATAGAAGGTGAGCATCAATTGATTATTGTGGTATATGTTGATGACATAATATTTGGAGAAAACATTGAAAAGATGACAAAATAATTTTAAAATAATATTCTAAATTAATTTGAGAAGTCTATTCTTGGATAATTGTCATTTTTATTATGGTTGTAAATATTTCAATCAGATAAAAGAATTTTCATATCTCAAAATAAATATGCTAAGGAAATGTTGAAAAAAATTGGTTTTGAGGTTGGCACACCAATGGGTATAGGGAACAAGGTGACTAAGGATGAAGATTCACCTATTATAGATTAATCTTTATATAGATATATGATTGGTAGTATTTTATATTTGATAACATCAAGGCCAAATAGCATGCATTTATTAGGCATGGTTATGAGATATCAGATAGCTCTGAAGGAGAGTCATGTTTAGTTGGTGAAAAGAATATTCATCTATATCTAGGGGACATTAGATTATGGATTGTGGTATCCCATAGGTAGAGATTTCACTTTGGTTGATTATACAGATTTAGATTGGGTAGGTTTTTTGGATGATACAAATATTATAAGTAAAACTTTCTTCCTCAGTGATAGCTTAGTATCTTGGCTAAGCAAGAAGTAGAACTCAATATCACTTTCTACAATTGAAACATAATATATTTTAGTAGTTTTGTGTTATACTCAAGTTCTTTGGATGAATCAAACTTTAGAATACATCAAGGTAAAGTATGATGAACCTATTTCTATTTTTTGTGACAAAACAAGTGTTATTAATATTTTTAAGAATCTAGTGATGCTTCCAAGAATAAAACATATTCCTATTCGATATCACTTTTTGAGAGAACAAGTTGTATATCATTAGGTTAAGATGGAATATATGAGCACTATAGAATAGATCGTAGATATCTTCACAAAGGCAATACCAAAGGACACTTTCAAGTATTTATGAGAGAAGTTGTGAGTAATTTATTTTACTTCCTGCCATTGAGGATCATCATTAGTTGAGGGGGGGCTAAGTATTAGCTCCAAAATAGACCATTTCCCATTGATGTCAGAGGGGGAGAAGTAAAAAAATAGGTCAAAGATGTTATAATAAGGGGTACTTACTATATGTTTTTTTAGTTGGTAGTATGTGCAGGTTGGCATGTCTAATATAGGTTTCAATATGTGGTAGTTTTAGTTTTAGGTTTCCATGAATGAAAAAGGTGGAGATTGTTGGAAATATTGTCATTTATGTCAAAGGTATAACATTATTGATGACAAAGGCCCAATATCATTTAATTTCTTAAGGTATTTTTAATGTTCATAGTTTGGCTAAAGTGTGTTGATATTTATTTAATATTAATGAATATATTTTTTATTGCATAAAGTCAAAAGAGGGTCCATGAAGAAGTCAAAGAGTCATGAGATAAATATAAAAGAGGGAAAGGATGAATTTTCTCATGAAGGGTCACCTTGAGGAATTCAAAGAGTCACCAAGTGGAGACAAAAGATGGAAGGGCATATTTTTCCATGAAAAGTCACCTTGAGGAATTCAAAAAGTCACCAAGATAAAGACAAAAGGGGAAAGGATGCATTTTATCATGAAAGGTCACCATGTGACTTTTAAAATGAAAGGATTCAAAGGGTTATGCAAGTTTGGTGCCATTTTCCATGTGGATTGAAGGGTCACAAAGGGTGAAGGCCAAAGGTCATTTGGAAAGCTATAAAAGGAGACTTGGGAAGCCATTATATATATATATAATATAGTGCATGGTTTTTAATCATTTTATATAAGAAAAGAGGAGAGAATATAAAGAGATATAGTAGATTTATATCATTTGTTGAGAAATCAACATTGAGAGATAATTATGTTTTACATAAGAGGGGTTAATGCTCCTATGTGTTGGTGCTCAGCAAAGGGGTTGGTGCTCGTATAAGTTGGTGCTTGTGAACTTTGTAATTCGAGTTGGTGTTCATTCATAAATTTGAGATTGTTCTCCATGGTTTTTCCCACATTGAGTTTCCATGTAAAAATTTGGTCTCTCTCTCTCTCTCTCTCTCTCTCTCTCTTGTGTGGTACATATTAGTATTTTAGTTTTATTTCATATATTTAATGTATGATTAAGTGGTTAAAGAAAAAAAATAAGATTAAGTAAAAGATTTAAAAGGTATATGATATACTGATTCACCCCCCCTCTCAGTATATCTTGTGCTTAACAATATGTGCATAGTGATTGATAAGGTCCTCAAAAGTAGGAGCTAAAGTGTAGTGGAATTTGTGTTGATAAGAAGGAGAAGGTTTGGAATAAAGTTTTAAACTATGGTGAGAAGATGAAGTAGTTTCTTCAAGTTCATTTTTAGAATTGGTAGAAGTGTTGATAGAAAGTTGATTATCATTAATGTTAGGTAAATAATATAGAGGGATGGCAAAAATAGAATGGGAAGTGTTATCTCAAGGAGGAGTGGGAATTGGTTCATCAAAGGTTATAAGGTCATCTTTCTCTAACTCATTTAAGTGAGTTGGAGAATAATCTTGTATAACATAAAATGTTTGATATAGTGGAGCAAATAGATGGGTTGAGGATAAATAAAAGCATTCACCCTTTGATTACTGGTCATATTGACCACATTCTCTTTAGAAGTGGGGTCAAAAAGACTTTCTACATTATTAGTGGAAGGGGTGAGCTTATCCTGGGTATCATGATTAAGTTGGTGATTAGGAAGAGGGTCTTTATAGATAGTAAAATGAGAATTATCTTAATTTAAGGCTTGAGATTTAGTATGTGTTTCATGAGCCTTAAAATAAATATCATAGGCTTATTGATGTTTTTGAATGATACAATCATGATCAAAATTAGGACAAAGAAGAAAATCCATAGATAAATTATGAATCTACCTACAAGTCTCATGAGAATGATCCCAACTAGCATGAAACCAAAAAAACTTGTTGGGATCATACCAAGCTATCATAGGATGAGTGGGATCAAGTTCTTGTGGTAGAGGCCTAGGTAGATGTTTTAGTAATTCAACTAAGGATAAGGATTTATGAACATTTATGGTATTTGGTGAAGATAAGTGAGGATTTATGTATTTTTAAGAAAGGGGGTCTAATTCTAAAGATTGGTTAGGAATAACAACTTGAATATTGTGATTGGTATCATAAGAATCCATGACACCATCATTGATGGCATTACGATTATTCCTCCTAAGTAAGAGATGATGACCCATAGAAGGTTTGGGTAGCTCAAATTGATGCATAAGGAAATATTAACATTTAGCTTGATCAATAACCTCCTCCAAAGTATATAGAGAGAGAATGCAGACCCAATATTATAATTAGGAAAAAGAGAATTGGTAAAGAGATGTAAAAGGTTATCATTGACCATGTTATGTTAACATTTCTTCGCTAAAGTTTTCCACCTTTTAACAAAATCTTGGGAAATTTTATTTTCAAGTTATTTACAATTTATGAAGTGGGCCAAAGTATTTTTAAGAAGATCACTAGTTTGAAATTCTTGAACTAAAGCATTCACTAAATCTTCCAAACTAGTAATAAAATGGGTTCTAAGTTGGTTGTACCAATCTAAGGCATCACCCATAATATTTTTGGATAATATATTGGTAATGACAAAGGTATTCAATTTATCTAATCCTTTAATTATTTCTAAATGTTTTAATATGAAGGGTAGGATCACTTGATCCATTATGATAAATGGTAGGGGTGATGCCTCCTATATCAATATTACTAATTAGCATTGTGAGAGGCTCCTTTTGAAGATGTTTAATGGTTTTGTTGACCAAAGGACATTGAGGGATGATATTTACTTATGAATATTAAAGAGGAGGAGGGGGAACATTTTGATTATGTGTTCCCTAATTCATTGGTTGAGGATGAGTTTGAATATGGAGAATGTGATTTTGTACTCTCATCATTTGATTTGTATTATGAGCTTGAAAGGTATTCATTTGATTGAGTGTTTTTAACAAAAGTTGGTGCATTTGATCAGAATTATTATAATTATTTAAAGTATTAGACATGGTATTAATGGCTTGTGTACCACTATTGGTGTTGATAGGATCTTCAGAAGAACTATGAGAATGTGAGGCAGTAGTGAAAAAATTTTCTTGTGTGGTAAAAGATGGACTAGTGAAGGGATGACAAGAGGAATCACTATAAGTATGATTACCTTGGGTAGTAAATGATGCAATAGTAGAAGTATAAAGGATAGTGGGTCTTATAATAGGCCCACTAGATGTAGAACATATCATATTAGTGGAGATGTTAGGCATAAAGGTATAAGAAGTTAAATAAGTAGAGGTCATGGTATGAGAATGGGTCATAATCAAGGGAAGAGGCTAAGAATCAAAGAAAGTAGTACCCCCAAATCCATGTGAGAATGTGGGATAAGGTGAATGAGGCACTTTAACTTGACCACTAATCATGAGATGGTGAATACTAGAAGGATCCTTTCCTTGATGTTGAATAAATGTAGATATAAAAAAGAGAATTTTAGGGGTATACTCTAATTAGGGTTGATATTCTAGGGAGAAGAGAGGACTACATTGTGAAGATGAATGAAGAGGAGTATCATAGTTCATTTTGTAAGTGGATATCTAAACATTAATATCATCTAAGAGAGAATACCTACTCTGCATATGGGAGTCCCTATGAGGGTTGGTAAAACTCATCATGTTTATTGAATTCAACTTAGTGTTCTCTTCAAATATAAAATTAATGATGGATAAAAACTAAACCATGCAAAAGAGATTAGAAATAAAGGAAATAGGAAGTGAATTTTTTTTATAGAGTTGACTAGGTTGATCTAGCATAGGAAATAGGGCCTAAAAACTATACAGGGTCAACTGGGTCAACCTAGCATAGTAGATAGAGGCTGAAAAAGTGTACTAGGTTGACTTATCATAGAAGATAGGGAAAAATAGATAATTTTTAAGAGATTGTGTCAACTGAAATTATTATGTAATAAAACAATAATAATTTTTCAAATATTATTAAAATCAATAACTTAAGGGAAACACATAATAAATCAGATCAATGAGGTTGATCCGATTAAGGCACACAACATAAAACCTTGCACCAACACTGACCAATGCTATAATCAAGGAACTAGAAAGCAACCTAAAGATGGTTTCATGATGTTTGGGCTAAAATGGATGTATATTGGAAATGGTACATGATTGGTATTGGGGCCTACACATTAAATTCACAAACCACAATGATAAGGGTGTTAGGTTCTTAGCCAAAATATACCATTAACCACATGTTTATACTTGGCCAAAAAACCAAGTCATCTTCCCCCTTAGTGATGAAATCCAAGTAAGTTGGCTTTGGGTAGACAATTGTTAAAATGTTTTTAAGACTTTTTTATTTGGTCATGTGTGCATAAAATAGAATATATTGAAACTAAATGTTATATTAGAAACCACCTAATTAGATTATGTGATCTATTCTAAGCATGCAAGAAATAAGAAATGAAAGTGTGAACTAATCACTAGCATATAAGGGTTAATTCCAACATTAAAACATAGTATAGTATTGAAGAAGTCAATAATGTATGTAGAGAATATAAAATAGGGTCAAAAGTGACACCTCTATACTATGGAAGAAAAGATATAAAAATGAACTACATCAATAGAGTCAACCTAGTTAACTGTATAGGGGTAGTTTTAAATACTAAAAACTATGAAAAACAAGACTATAAAGAAAGAGAGAAAAGATAGAAAGGAACCATGGTGGGTCTAAATATGTAGAGAAGTGATATTTTTATTTAAGTACCCTAATTTATACTTGAAAATTCTACCAATTATGTTGACTGGGTTGACCAAGCTCTATAAAAACCTATTGTTCAGTGCATCAATTGGTTGACCAATTAGTCAAAACCTAATGCCTAAAAGTGTATATGATAGATTGGGTCAACCTAGTAGTTTGGATTAGATGTCTGGAAGTCTAAAAACCTATACTATGTCAACTAAGTTGACCTAGTAGCTTGAACTTAGAAAAGAACATGCATAAATTAAACACAATCATTTTGATGTGACTATGTGTTAAACCTACACAAAAAAGTTAGAATTATGTCGATAAAATCAAATTAGTATTATGAATATATGATAATAAAAATGATAAAATAATGAAATAAGTGAAGCAAATTCTTCAAGGGTTAGATTCATGTTGGGTTGACCATAATGTATGCAATAAAAATGTATCATGTCTATAAATCAATCCTAGATCAAAGAAGATAGAGCATATATACACTTCCAATTAGGAACACATTTGTTAAGTAGGAACATGACCAATATGGGGATTTGATAGACCTAATTAAGGGATTATTTATCATAATACACTATGCTAAGGTGGCCTCCAAAGCCTCCAATCTAACACAATCATGAAATAACCCTAAGGGGGTCCTAGGTTTGATATTTCACCTAAAATAATAAGTAAAGTAAATCTAAACTAGTTCTCACCAAATCTTGTGGCACAAAGTGAGGGTTTTAAATAATAAAAATAAACATGCATAGAATATATATACTCACATCAATGTATATATAATCCTAATACATAGAAGAGAAGCACAAATGCACATCTATCTACTCTTACAAAGGATAAATAAAGTTAGGAATACTTACCTTTGAAGATGAACCCACCAAGCCTCAATCTCTCTCTTGGCCAAGGTGTTTCACAAGAAATTATTGTGGTTTTTAAAGATGATAAGGACAAATAAATTCTAGGCTACACAACCTATCAATGCATCCAAAAAACTTCTCCACAAGGTAAGATTTGTAGCTCTAAATAAAGTATGAAACCCTAAGCTTTACTTCTCAAGTAGAATGGTCAATAACCAGATGATCATTTTCTCTTACTTCTTATTTCACTTCTTCTTAATAAATTATGGAAATGAACTTTTATATATAGATAGATTTGACCATTGACCCTTCCAAAAATTGTAACTAATAGGGTCAACCTAGTCAACCTAACATAAATTTAGACAATTATTCACTAGTTCTCAAGCTAGGATGGCAAAGGCTAACCTAATTCCTAAGTGAAAATATCCTAAAATTGTATAGGGTTGACCCAAATGACCTAGTATAGTTGACTAAAAAAATCAGATTTAGGTGAGGAAAATGAGGATAAAATGTAGCAAATTCTTGAAATAGGTGCAACAAAGAAGAATAAACTTAGGGATAATGGTTTTAGGAAACAAGTGTGTAGATAACAAGGAGAAAAAGGGATAACAATATTGTGAATCACTAATGGTCTACCCACCCTTTTCCCAGTGCACCCTTTAAGGCATGCACTCATAGAGATTGAGACTCAATAGGTTCTTACAAGATACAAAGTGTCATTAATCAATAAAAGTTTGAAAATACTGTGCATATAAATATGATTCACAATACAAGAGATATTCTTAACAAATCCTCTATAGTAGCTTACCAATCCCATGATATTGTGCACCTCTAAAATATTTATCAGTGTTGGCTATTCCAAAATGGAAATCTTGGATGGATCTATAGAGATTCATTTTGAAATCATATTGTTTCATGTAAATTTTTCTTTTATTTCCTTACAAGAAAGTTGTAAAACTTGAAAGAAGGGTGAAGTTAGTAGAACCTAGATTTGGTTTGCAATCCATGATCCAGATAGTTGTAGATACTCCTCTTTGGATTGGGAAGAATAAACCATAGAAAAGAAAGCACTAAATAAATGGTTGATTAGTTAAATAGTAGGGTAGAATTCCTAGTAAGCTATATCCAAAAATCACAAGCTTACTTGGAGGCTATCGATCCACACTTTTAAATAATCAAGTTCTAAAAATAAAAGATAAATTACTTGCATGAATAATAGAAGGTACTAAAATCAAAAACAAGAAATGCTTGAAATAGATGAATTTGACTAATTATAATAATAAACAATTGAATATTAATGCCAAATAGATTGGGTATGGTTCAAAAAATAGAGTAATGTTTTATGTTTAGACATAAAGTTAGAAAGTGGGATTTGGTTGGGGTTTAAAAGGTGAAAGTAGCTTGTTGTTGAAATTGTCACACAATGACCATTAGTGGTTGGGTAAAACCATGAATGGTTAAGGATAGGTTGTCAGTGGTTAGGGTGACCATTAGTGGTTACTATGGGTTTTGGTCTTGTAAAAGGTAGGTATGATTGATGAGGTTATGGAATGGATTCTAGAAGATAAAATTGAGAAACTAATTACTAAATATAATAAAATATATATACTTAGCTTTTTGGCTTGAAGAATGTGTAGATAGTTGGTTGAAGAACTTATTAGTGGAGTCTAGAGTAATTTTGGTAGAATAATTTTGTCTTGACTATGGCTGATTACAATACCTCAGATCTCTGACTTGGTTGCTAGTTCATTGAGAGAATACCTACAAAAGAAGCTCTAATACAAGAAGCTATAATAATTTTTGGTGATATCTGATGCTTGATTTATCTATTTTGGATCTAGTTCTCTTTCACCTCCTCCTCCTTTCTTTTTATACAAGGAAAGGAGAGGTGAAATAATAATTTCAACAAATTATCAAGGGGTTGTCTAATTTTATATTTAGCATGCATTGATTCTCATGTGGATCATATAAGCTAAATATAAAAAATCAAGTTGTAGTTAGCTATGGTTAACCCTCAAGGTGGTTAAAGGTTGATCATCAGTGGTTAGGCCTAATTATCAATAGTTAGGGTGACCATTGGTAGTCAATAGGACAAAGGTCAAGGTGGTCAAAATTAGTCAATTTTGACTTAGGTTTACAGTCATAAGGTTGTGGGAGAGTCTCTAGGGTGTCTTGAGGTGGTTTAGGGGCTAGTTCGACATCTAAAAACATCATGTGTAGTTTTTTAGTGTCTAGATTTTGACCTTTTTGGTTATGTAGTTTATTTCAGCAAGATGCAAAACAAAAATGGATTACAGGTCAAAGGTTAGATGCCCAAAGTATGGGAAGAGGTATTCCCCCTCAAAGTGAGAATCAATGAGATGAAATAAAATTAGGTACGGGTTTGATGAGTGGATAAGTGGATGATAAAATTGGTGATAAGGTTGGAACTAAAGCATAAACATGTGCAAAAATTAAGACTAAGTGTGATATCCAATATTGCATATTAACTAGGTTGCCATGGTTGGTAAAAATAAGTTCATCACTAAAAGGAAAAGTGACAAATGGACCACATGACCACATTTAGGCATGATGGTTGGGTTACACTTATAAATGAAAGTCTCATAGATAAGGTTAGTGTAGTCATGGGTATCCAAGGTATGAAGTGATCCCAAGAAGACATAATTAGTTAGTTACATGAAAGGTAGCATAAGTTCAAAATATTCAACTTGGAAATTTAGCTAGTGCAGTGATAATGACCAAAACAAGGTTATCACAAAACATGTGAACATTGGGAAAAAATGACCATGGTTGATGTTAACATAGTTTGTGGTGGTTATTAGAGAAGGTTATCTCTATTAGTTAGTATTAGGTGAAAGGTTATTTGGAAAATTTGTGGGTGGGAGGGAAAAACCTAAATTGGTCGACCATTAGCTGTGACCCTGACCATCAGTGGTCATACATTAGCCCTAAAAGGGTGAATATAAAAAATCCACTAAGGGTTTATTTTTATCATTTGAAAACAAAACATTTGATGATTAGCTCTTATAATTTGGTGAGAAAAGTAACAATGGTTTTTGAGTGTCACCTAAGTTATTGATTAAGTTGATTTAGTGGATTGACTGAGGATTTAGAGGGGATGAGGGAGAGATTGAGGTCATATGGTGTATCTTAAGGTACATCCCTAATGGAAATCAAGGAATGAGGTAGGGTTTGTTCTTAAATTTGGTAGTTTTTAGTTGATTTTTTTATTAAATTGGTTGTCATTTATTGTGGTTATGGGTGGGTGTTGACCTAGGTCTAGATTTAGGGTTTTATTTGGGTTGTCACTTAGTAATAATGGGATAAGTGAGGAGGTTTTGATGTTATTATGGGTATATATGTATTTTTAGAAACTGGTTATATTTGGAGAGAGTTTGGTCAATCCCTACGGCTTGAAGATCATTGATGGTCACTACATAATGACCATTAATAGTCATTACCATCTATCACTGATCAGTTTTTATTTTCAGTGGTTTTAGGTGAATGTTGATGGGTCAAATAATGGTGATCATCAATGGTTGGTCCCCTAACTATTGATAGTCAATGGTTTAGTTAGTAGTTAATAGGAATTGTCAACCATTATTGGTTAATTAGTCAACCATCGATGGTTGATGAAATGGTGATGAATATTTAGAGTTAAGGTTTAATAGGTAATAAGTTAAAGTTAAGGTTAGTAGGTGAAGGTTTATAGATGAAGGGTGTAGCTTAAGGTTCAAGTTTAAGATTTTGACTAGATGTTTTAGGTAGTGGTTGATTATAGTAGTGAATGGTTTAGGATTAGAAGTTAAGATAGGTTAAAGGTTGAGGGTAAGGTTAATGGTTTAAGTCAGTGGTTTAGGGTAAGGTTAGTGATGTAAATAAGATATGTAAAATAGTTGATAAGATAGGTATGGATGAGGCAAAGTTATTATTAAGGTGAGTAGTTAAAACTAGGGGGTAGGGGAAAGTGGTAAAAATTATAGGTAAAAGTATGTCAAAATAGGTGAACTAAAATATTGTGATTGAACCTTGTAGGCACATGAGTAGATATAGATGAGGGATAGAGTGCCCTGAATACTAGATGAGATTTAACAAGGGATGATTGATGCTAATTGGGAGCACATGGAGGATGTGGGCCTTAAAAAGTATGAGGTATTATCAACATGTACCTCAAGATACAATGATGTTAGTGTCACTCATCAAGAGATGGGACCTTGCCACTAACACTCTCTTACTTTTGACATGTGAGATGACCATCTTTCTTGAGGACATCCAAAAGATCATGTGGCTACCTAAATGGGGTGATCCAATCTACCACATTGAGAGTAATGAGGGGATAGGTAGATGGAGTTCTTATGTGGAGAGGAACTCAAATTTTGTGAGGTCTCACTCATGAGGCTTCCACTACATACCATTATACCAAAAGGATAGGGATGTGAGGTATCTATTCATTATGATAATCATAGTGATCACATGTTATGTGTTACCAAATTCGAGTAATAGGAGATTTCCTTAATTGTTGTTGGGGGTACTCGTTGAGATGTGGTTGGGTCACATAGTGTTCATATGGGCTCCTGTGCTATTAGTTTATATTTATCAAGAACTATGAGGGTTCTTCACCCATAAGAGATACAATATTAGTGTTATTTTTGCTCTCCATTATTGGGCTTATGAACATATTCAATTACTAAGACCTATGGGGCTATCATGGGAGGGTTTTGTGAAGATGGATTTTAGGGTTAGATATATGAGGTGGAGAGGTGACTATGCCCTCTTATAACCTAAAGGAGGGGCACATGACATAGACTAGTACAAGGACTAAATAGTTTTTTTGGTGGTGGGAGATATGATTTAGAGACTATATGTTAGGTTTAAAAGATGGTCAAACTATAAGAGTCATACCTTGTCACTTTAGAACTATATATGGATCTATAGCAGGAGAGAGAATGAGATAGATCTCATTCTATTTGATAAGGTATGTAGATAGTTCAAACTTAATCAGGATATCCCTAGGGTGTTTTTGAAGTATAAGAGGGAGGATGTAATGTTTTTGCTACCTACTCCATAAATAGTGCAGGAGTTCATTGATCATGAGGAGTTACTTGTAATGATACATATGGATGATGTAGGTGTTACAAATGGCTATCCTTCATGGTTTCAGGCACACTATGCTATATTTGACTTAGGGTGTGATGATGGTGGTCAAAAATACATGGATGTCAATGTAGGAGGAGATTATTAGTAGGCTCAGATGTAAGGGGTTACCCTAGATGTACAAGTAGTGATTGCTAAGAGGGACCAGGCATGATTATCTCTAGCCACAACTCATGCATATTTGGAAATAACACAAGCATCTTTGGAAGCAACATAGGGTCAATTGGCCACTCTTACAAGAGAGAGATCAAGGTAAAGATTAGTTATCCATGGTTATAAAAGAAAGAAATTCTCTTTGGTAGGTATGGAGAGGAGTACCAATAGAAGTAGGACTATTAGGGACTATCTTAATGTAGAGATATGTAGCAATAATGGAAGAGTTATAGTATTATAAGGCCTTAGTCTTTAAGAATTTACCAGATGAGCCTTGATGGGATGAGTATAGGGAAGGTATGACTGAAGGGGCTAGCACGATGATACTAGGTCAGTGAGCCACATCTACAAGTGGATAGGTAGGTGAAAGAGGGTAGGATCTAGGAGGTAGTGGTGCCTCAAGGGATATAATTTTTTGAGACATTATATTTTTGATGTACCATATGATTTTGATACTAACTTATGAGCTAATGGAGTGATTGATATGTACCTAGGGATATGATACATTATTGTATATGGGTTGATGGAGATGTTGACATGTGGCACACATCCCCTTAGTTAGTTATATGGGTACTATTGATGAAAAAAATTTGATTGATTCTAATCAATCAACAATGGGAAGTTTCAAGCTGTGGGACATTGTGGCTTGAAACAACCTCCAGATTTTAGAGAAGTTGGTCTCTTCTTTTGTATCAAGTGTTGGGGGAAAAGGGATAGGAAATTAGATAGAAGAAAAAATGCAAGAAATGAAACCTAACTATGGTGATGCGCCTGAGTGTAATCCTAATCCTACCCTGAGCACAGTGAGAGAATTATATAGGATTCAATTAAATTTAAGAGCAGACAGGTGCATGATTAATGTAAAAGATTGAAATATTAGAAAAAGAGGCTCATAATAGAGTCTTATTTTTCTAGGATACAGAAAATGTCAACAAAGGCATAGTGTTCAATCCTCTTATAAGAATCTTCCAATCACATAAGAGGCACAAAAACATGTACAATTATGTAGAACTTTTGATTCAAGAAAATGAGACAAAAGCAAATGACATTCCTAATCACAAATCTATAAAATATATAGTATAAACTACCTTTGAAAATGACACAGATAATATCAACCAAGGCATAGAGTTCAATCTTCTTAATTCATTCAGCCACATGAAAGGCATAGAAACATGCATAGTTACATCGACTTTACAACTCAAGAAAATGAGACAAAAGTAAATGATATTACTCGTCAAAAACTCTCGAAAGTCCCCCCTCCTTCTCTCCATATAATTCTTCTTCTTTTATAGCCTCAGATTGCTCCTTCCATCACCCCCTTTCCCGCGCAATTCTACTCTGTCCTTAACTCACAGGGGACAAATAGATGACACTTTTAATGCCTTGGATACATCTTGGTCTTATCAAGAACTACCCTGACTGCGGCATGGTGATTCATGTCTAGTACCTATTTATGTGCCTAAATTTCCTCATTCCATCACTTGCTTAGCCGTTCAACTGTATATTCTACCTTCACTTACAAGGGACAAAAAAATAGTGCTTTCAATATTTACAGGCCCCAAATATCTACCTAGTGAACTGTTCTATCTATCAGGAATAACTCCCACCAACTTTCCCTCCATCTCACTTTGATATAAATATAGATGGACACTCTGTTCTATTGAAATGGAAGAGGACACTTAGTCAATCCCCAAAAATTCTCTTTATTGCTTAGAAGGCACTGGAGAATGACACTTGGCACTTTCTACCTAATTTATTGAGGATACTCAGCATTTTCTGCTTTCTCTATATTCTGATCCAGAATGCTTCACCTTTGACACCTATCACAATCTGCTTCCTCAATACTTAGCAGTTTTAACAAAATAAAACTCACTGCATTCCTTGCCCAAGCAACTTTTTAAAAGGGGATGGATGCATGAGATAGTCTTCACATGTTGACACTCAACACTTCCACAGACCATTGAAATAACTCCCGAGACCCACCATAATCTTTATTTGGCAATGAAGCTCGAAGATGATCTCTCATAAGTTGACATGTGGTAACCTCTGCTGCTCCTAGGAAGATACGTGGCATCTTTCACTTCTCTTACTAGGGGTATGTGGCGTCTTTCACTCCTTTCAGGAATGGATTAGAAAGGGGCTTAGAGAGTGACACTTGGCAGCATCTGCTACTCTTCGGCACTTAACCAAAATGAAATGACACTTTTTTGTGCTGAACTAAAGCATTAAACCTAGGTGTTTAACCAAAATCTCTCAGATGCCAACACGTGGTGGCTTCCGCTTCTTCTTATTGCTTAGCTTATTGCAACCCTTTCACCAAAAAATAGATGGAACATGGGTGTTGATATGAGACGTGGATGCTGACATGTGGTGCATTCTACTTAGCTACTATTAGATATGTGGCACATTCTATGGCCTTCTTGAAAGTTATGAAAAGGGTCTCAGATAATGCCAGCTGGCCAACACCATGTTTCATAAAGTGATACTTGGTAGCTTCTACTTGAATTCAACACTTAGGCAAAAATGAAATGAAGGAAACAAAAAAGGGGAAAGAGGACCCGTGCTCAGATTATGCCACTTGACAGCTTCCACTACACTTTGACACTTAGATGAAAAAGAAACCCACACTCTACTCTAAAACTCTGCCACCATGACCAAGGTATGCAGGAACCAAAATTGCAGTGCTCAACTAAAAATTTAAATATAATGTAGAGTAAAAAATTACTCTACAGTTACTGGTGACCCCCAGGACTTTTGAGCTTGCTCAAAAAGAAACTTGACTCTCGCTCTACCAAAATTTCAAAATTTTTACAGCTTCAAAAGTGTTGTCTGGTAGATGGACCATTCATGGTCAGATAACCCTTACTTGTTCTACAATTTAATGAAAGCTAGATCAAGGTTAATGATATCCTTGTGCAAAATTTTTTGCAAAATCTAGACTGTAGCTTTCAATTTGAATTACAACTAGGAAATAGGAACCAAAATATCTTCAAATTCTAAGACTGAGGAATCATCCTACAAGTCCTAGAAAACTATTTGATCCCCCTATTTGGCCAGTAGCAATGGTTCAATTTAATCAACCATCAGCATCGTGTTAGTGTTTGGAAATAGAGAAGGAAGGCCTAGTTGCACTAGATCTTCAATATGCTGTCTCATCTCATCGATGCCTTCTTTCATGACTTCGAGAAGTTATTTGTAATTATTGGCTACAATATTGCAAATAAGCACCTCATTGACATGTTTCACAGTGACCATTCGGTCAGTGATTCCCATAGCTACGAATGTTGCATCCATTACATCATAGAGCTTCTTCAACAAGGTTTGGGAGTCCATGACCCTATTGGAGACTATAGCCAGAGTGCTCTGCATTGAATCTTCCACCTTCTCACATAATTGCTGTGTGTTGAGTAGGAAGGTGAGAGATGGCCTGAGCTGGATAATCTCTAAGGAGATTGTTTCCCATGTTGACTCGTAGAGCTCCTTCACTAGTTTTATCACTCCTACACCTTGTGGCCTATTATCTAGTTCTACCATCAATTGTGATGCTTTTTTTTGCTCTACTTGAAACTGGGCTTGATAAGCTGTAGTCTTGTTTTGTTCATCCAATAGCTTCTATTGTGATTGGGTAACTTGCAGTTGAAGTCCTTTGACTCTTCCCTACAATGCTGCTTTCTCCCACCTAAGGACTATTGCTACATCTTTTACAAGTGTGATATCTACTTTTAATGAATCATTTTGGGCTTGGAATACCTGATGAGTCTGAATGGAAATAGTATCTTGCAACTGTTTATTCAGACTAGCTATTTCATTATCTTTCTTATTGATTTATTTGGCCAAACTACTATAGTTTGCCTTTTCTTTAGCCAAATCAGCCTCCATCTTTTGTAGTCTTCTTGATTTTTTCAAATAATCCTTTGTGATTGTAGAAGTGGTTTTTTTCAATAGCTCAACTCTATCTTGGGGCTTGAACAGGGACATATCAATGGCCACTGCATTCATTGTATAATCCTCTGGCTGCATTTGCTCGCTCGACTTGATAACAATGGGTGACAAATGGGTCACCATCAACGACTACTAAATAGGGTCAAATTGTGACTGTAGGTGTGGGACAACTGATGATTTATTCTCTTTAGTTCTCTTTTTCTCCAACCAGGCTTCTCTTACCTTCTTAGTAGCATCATCCTGCATCTGGAAGGTGGAAGGGGATGTAATGTATCCTCCCATGAAAGGATATCCCTATGGTAGGCCATATTGAATAGGTAGTGGTTGGCTAGGGGCAAGCTAGAGGGGCATCTTTTTGGGAATAGAGAGGGAGAAGTGAGGTAATGTTAGGGCTTGAGGCACTGAGGATGGGGTGAACTATGAAATGGGGATGGTAGAGGTGATAGAAGGTGTCATTTGGCTAGGTGGAGGCATCATGCTGATAGGGAAAGGAACAAACTGAGAGGGAGGAGAAGGAGTAATACTTAACTAAGGGGAATTTATAGTGCTCTGCACTTGGCACTATGAAGGCTCCTCTTCCTCCTCTGAATCAAAGTGGAACTGCACCCTCTTTCTCTTCCTAGGTGTCTCTAATTTTGGTTGCATCGACTTCCCCTCCACCTCTACCATTGTTGATGGTGCATGTGGAGAACTGGGGACTTTAATCACTTTTGATGATGGGGAAGCTTTTGGTGGTGAAGACACCACACTCCTTTGTTGTTCCAT
Organism: Torreya grandis; assembly: GCA_037957365.1. Lineage (NCBI taxonomy): Eukaryota > Viridiplantae > Streptophyta > Pinopsida > Cupressales > Taxaceae > Torreya > Torreya grandis. Next base: position 1,430,913 of record JARHVA010004387.1, read on the forward strand.
GGCACTAAGAGGTTGGGGCCAAGCTAATGTAGCGACTATAGCTACAGCTTACTCTGAGGCTTGTGGTAGTTGGCTTGGTCCTGCTCTAGCTTCTTTCTCTATATCAAGTGTTAGCAATTGGCTTGTTTTTGGGCTAGATGCAGGGGAGGGATGACACTCATCCCAGAGTTCCTCCCATCTTTCATCTGAATCTATGCTTTTGAAAGAATGGGTAGTTTGAGAAATTTCTTGCCTATATTTCCAATAGGCTTCAATCTTCTCTACATCCCAACCTTTATTCTTCAATGTCCTTCTCAAACTAGAAGTCATCCTAAATTTGGGATCATAATCCCTCTACTTATCATAGAAGGTTTCCCATGGCCTATTTTTTGGTAGGGGAAAATCTATCAATTCAACATAGAGACCAGGTGCATCTTCTGTAGGGCTTTTCCTAGTCTCCCAAAAAGGGTGGCCTTCATGTGCAATCCTAGCCCCAATTATATTGGTCCTTACCCAAGAAGTTATGTAATCACTTGGGTCATAAACCAATTTGTCTTTGACTAACAGGAACCCTAAGAAGGCTAGTTTTCTCAACAGCACAGTCTCAACATCTCTAACTTCTACGCTTATGTTGCCTACCATCCACGAGAGATTGTACATTTTTATCTTCTTCTTCTTAGAGCCATACTCAATTTTGAATATGGACACTTATTTGGTGACTTCCAAGAATGACAACCTAAGAGTTAAAGTCTTTGATAGCAACACTGGCTCCCCACAAAAACCATGAACCCTTATGATCGTGTGGTGGGAGCCAAAATAGAAGTCACACAGGATTAGACAACTAACCAAGAGGTTTAAAACACTTAGAAATAACTTGTTAATGATAGGTTTAGGGCTAAGGCAATGAAGAATGGGAGTAACGAATAGTTCCCAAAAATCATACAGGTCACTAGTTCTTGACAAAATGTGTGTCCATACACGCACAAGAATGGTTCTTTGGGGGTCAAAAGCTGGGTCATATATGTTCAGATCCATATGTTGGGTGAAAAGGTCAGGGTTCTGATATAGTATGATATGGAACAAATAAGAGGAATACCTAAACACCCCTTTTGATCTAAACTGGGTCAGTTGTTCCACTATTGAAAAGGCGATGTGCTTCAAGAAGTCAAGTCAATACTCCTGCATCTTGTTGACTATTTTCAGCCTAAAAAGGATGGCCATTTGTTTTACATATGCCACCATGTCATCCTTCATGCCAAAGATGAGAGCCATCATTGACAACATGTCTTGGCTAGCTGGCACAAACTGAGCTCTTGGTGTAAGGAGTGTGGGTACCATAGTATCACCATTAGCCATTTGTAACTCAGACCTCAAAAACCTTGTCTAAGTGTTGACGTTTGCCCACATTCTTTGCATCCTATCAATAGTGGGGAATGTAGTGGTATTGTCATAATGCAGGGTTAGCATGTCCTTGATAACTCATGGTGTGATCTGTACCATGAAGGGACCCTATTAAATGGTGTAAAATGGTGCATGGAGAAAGTTTGTTCATAATTCAATCAAATTAGGGCATGGATGCATAGCTGGGACAATGAATTGAGCCAGTTGTGAGGTCCATATCCTCATTTTAAACATCTCATATTGCCCTACTCTAGCCCTTAGAAGACTCCTCTAGTGTGCCCCTTCTCTAAGATTCTTGCTATTGGTTTTTTGCAATATTGGGTCCATGATTTCATTTGCATAATCCTTTACCTTTGAGGGGTCACTGGATTAACTAACTTCCAGGATTCTGGTTCTTAGATAGCTTCCTGATGGTTGCACAAGAGCTGCAACATATGACTTACTAGCAAGTAACCTATCGAGAGATTTAGATGCCTCAACTCTTCATTGTGAAGATGATGCTCCCACCATCTCTATATCTTTTGTGCCTAGTATGAACCTTGTGCAAGACAGAAACATGCTTGCTGAAGTAAATTTTACTAGGCACTAACAATCACAATGAGCAGGATATTTTTGCAGGTGTAGGAATGCTTGAGAATTTGTAAACTTTAAATCTTGCTAAGGGATATTTATGGACCTATCAAGTCTTAAATAACATTAAATTTGGATGACCGTTAGTAGATCCTACTCAATCTTTGGGAAATAGTGAGGTGGACACGCTATGCAAGTTGTGGCACAAGGTACCTTAGAGATTTCAAAAGATTTAGAAAGCATTTAATGTGGCAAAAATTTAAAGAATTAAAATTTTCTAACCTGCCAACTCTATGTTTAAAACACTTATTTAAAAATAAAGTGGGAAAAAAACAATGAAAAATAAAAACAATGTGGGAATGGGAAACTACCTAACTACATTAATTAAGCATCCTTATCTCCCTTTGGGATCATAAACAATATTTCTAATGTCTTCTTTATGACAAGCTAGCCTATGTTGCCATAAAAGTGATTGAAATGGGTATATCTTTGGTGAAATGTCCTCTATATAAGCCACATGGATTTGCCTGCATTTGAGTGAGTCTAATTCAAACATGCTTTCAACATCCATAAGCTCTTCTTGTTCTTGCAAGCCCATCAAATATTGGTTCTTCATGATGTCATGTTTTATCAAGAAATCGATGGTTGTTGGTTCTCCACTGTGTCTTTTGATATCCATCATCTTTTGGCTTATCTCCTTCTACCTCATTTTCAGGTTTTATTACATCATCATGCCCCTTGATGACTTCAACCTCTTGAATGGATAAATCTAAAAGCTGGCATCTCCTCTACATATTTAGCTGATTCTCGATGTTGTCTTCTCCACATTTGGCCAGTTCATGGCTTTCTTGAAGAATAGTGTCACCTGTCTCAATGACTTCATCAAGGAAGTGTCCATGCTCTTCCATATCTTCTTGTAAAGTGAGGAAAAAGTTAGAAATTATCTCTTCCTCATCAAAAGTTAAGGAAAAAGCTTGTGACTTGTCCTCTTTTTCATCAAAGGGGGTACCTATGGTGATTTCCTCCTCATCTATACTCATGAAATATTCTTGACTAACCATGAACTGAGCATATTCCTCCTTTTTGCTCCATGATTCCATTGTTTGGTTCCAACTCATGACCTTGTGACGAAAACTTTTCCCTTGGGAAGAGGTATCAATTTTATCTTCTTCAAGAGCCCTAGCTAGTTCATGATTTTCCCTCTTCTAACTCAAAATTTGGACATCACGTTGAGAGATCTGAGGATTGGTAGAGGAGGTATTTTTTGGTGTAGGCCTTTCTCTAAGGTCTAAAAGCTCTTTCTCCCTTTCTCTAAGCAATCTCATTTTTGCCTCTAATTCCTCAACTTGCTTAACTAGATTTTGTTGGAGTCTTTCATGGAGATCATAGGAATCATCATATAAGTGAGGAGTACATGAAAGCTATGATGAAAAGAAAGAAGCTTCTTGAGGAATGGTGAGAGGGACTTGAGGGGAAAGTGACAGTTTAGAGTCCACTTCCCTTGCTGCCAATATAGACTCGACATTATTGGGGAAATAACCTTGATTGGTTTGATTTGGCTCATGGGCAGAGGTTGCGTATATCTGATATGAAGCTTGTGGTAGTGAATGTGCAGGTTGATAGACTTGGTAAGGATATCTCTCACGAATGCTCAGTTTCTCTTCTAAAAATGTAATCAAGCCACGCACATCCAACATCTCATATGTAAGCCTTTGCCAATTTGCTCTTTTAATGGGATCCCACTCACTTTTAATCAGATCTACTGCATCCCTTACTTGATGGATGACATGATTAGGAATTCCTTGGCCACATCCCCTTCTATTTTCAAGCTCTAACACATATTTTTTATATCCCAATAATGCTTTTTTAAAGGTGAAAATAAGATTAGGTTGAGCATGGGATGTGACACATTGCGGAGATTGGGCATAAGACTGGTATAGCTCATGACAGGGCTGAGGTTGGTCATATCAAACCTGTGAAGGGAAAAACTCATGACCATATGCATCCTTGTTACTTGACATGATTCTAGGAGAAACTTGTTCTTGATTAAAAATATATGAAGGATAATAAGACTCATAGCTATGAGTAAAAAAATTATAAATACCAAATGGTGATTTTTTGATGATACCATGACTACTTAATCAATTGATTTGACTCAGAGTCACCGTTGGTGTTGATAAAACAAAAACCACCAAAGGCTGATTGACTGAAGAACACACCAAAAATTATTTAACTTCTTGAAAGATTGGTCCCACTGGGTGTGCCAAAAAACTATTGATGATGAAAATTGTGCTTGATTCTAATCAATCAATAATGGGAAGTTTCAAGATGTGGGACATTGTGGCATGAAACAACCTCCAGATTTTAGAGAAGCTATTCTCTTCTTTTGTATCATGTGTTGGGGGAAAAGGGATAGGAAATTAAATAGAAATGCAAATGCAGGAAATGAAACCTAACTATGGTAATGCACCTGAGTGTAATCCTAATCCTAACATGAGCACAGTGAGACTATTATATAGGATTCAATTACATTTAAGAGTAGACAGGTGCATGATCTATTAGGATCTTAGAGTACAATTGATTACTTTTGTATAAGCAACTAAACACGAAATTAAAACCAGAAGTAATAAGTAACTAGAAATCAGAAATAACAAATAATAGGAGATACAAGAAATAACCAATCTATATTAAACTCTTCTAGAAGGAAATAAAATGAATAAATCTCTCTCTCCTCACACCTCATAGATGTACAATAATTCTCCCTCAAAAGTTCTCTCTCTCTCTCAATCAATTACAATCAACTCAATTACTGAATTATACATGCTATGAGGATCTAACCCTACTATATAGTATACTACAACACTAGGGTTCATGAGCCATGCATTCAACACCCTTAGATCTACCTCTTAAATCAAAGGCTCAAATATGTTCTCCTAAAAATAACAATTCTAGAAACGCATAGAAGTCAGTGTCAGTCTGAAGATGACCGATGCCGATTGACCCCTAACTGATGCCGATCGACCCCTAATTGATGTTGGTTAATTTTGACCCATGCCAATTACTGTGTAAGCCCAACAACCTCCACATTAGCTCATTAGTGAATCTTTTAGCTCCACAACTCAACAATCTCCCACTTGGAGATAAACAGCTGCACTTGTACTTGTATAACAACATCCTCTAAACATCTTTGGCTTGTTTCTCCCTCTTTAAGTTCAATCTTGAAGACCAACAAAAGTTGAATGAAGATTTAACTTCTCCTTTGTTATCAGCGTTGTTAACATATCAGTAGGGTTCTTATCTGTATGGATCTTTTCTAGCTTCAACTGTCCATCCTCCAATACCTATCTAATGAAGTGGTACCTAAGTTGTATATGTTTGGTTCTTGAATGAAAGGTTGAATTCTTTACCAAATGAATTGCACTTTGACTATCACTATACAATTTGAAACTCTCTTGTTCCTTTCCCAACTCTTCCATGAATTGAGTCATCCAAATCATTTCCTTGCTATCCTCTATGACTACAATGTATTTTACCTTTGTAGTAGACAAGGCAACAACCTTCTACAACTTTGAAATCCAGCTAATTTCCATTCTACCAATAGTGAACACATATCCTATGGTGCTTCTCCTACCATCCAAGTCACCTACCAAATCTGAATCTACATACCCATGTAGAGAAGTGTTTCACCTTCCATAGCATAAATGCCTACTATTGGTCCCTCTCAGATATCTGAGAATCCATTGAACTGCTTTCCAGTGTTCCTTTCTTGGATTGGCCATAAACTTGCTGACAACTCCCACTGCTTGGGCAATATCTAGTCTAGTACATACCATTGCATACATCAAGCTCCCAACTACTGAAGCATATGAAACTCTACTCATGTACTCAACCTCATCATGTGATTTAAGACACTGCTCTTTGCTTAACTTGAAGTGTCCAGCCATAGGTGTGCTTACCGGTTTTGCATCCTGCATATTGAACCTCTCTAACACCTTATTCACATAATCCTCTTGAGATAAAATCAAACTCTGATTTTTTCTATCTCTCTTAATACTCATGCTAAGGATTTTCTTTGCTGCTCCTAAATCCTTCATGGCAAATTTGTGAGCTAATTTTACCTTAAGCTCAATAATTTCCTACATGTGTGAACCTACAACAAGCATATCATCTACATACAGTAACATGATAATATAACTACCATTATCCAATCTATTAAAATAAACACAATGGTTAGATTGACATTTGCTAAAGCCATGCTCTATCATAAACCTGTCAAACCTCAAATACCATTGTCTTGGAGCTTGCTTAAGACCATATAAGTTTTTCTTCAACCTACACACATGTTTCTCCTTACCTTTGACCTCAAAACCTTCCAGCTGATCCATATATATCTCTTCATCCAAATCTCCATGAAGAAATGATGTCTTAACATCAAGCTACTCAATATGTAAATCCTCAATAGTAACTAAAGACAATACAGTCTGAATAGAAGTCATCTTTACTACAAGAGAAAAAATTTCACCAAAATCAATACCTGGTTTTTGTGAAAATCCCTTTACTACCAACCTAGCCTTATGTCTTATTTTTCCATTCTCTCCTTCTTTTAACCTGTATACCCATTTTTTTTTAGTGCTTTCTTTCCGACTGACAACTCAACCAAATCCCACATATGGTTCTCTTCCAAGGAATCAATTTCCTCATTCATGCCATGCTCCCACTGTTTCCTGGATTCTACCTACATTGCCTCATCAAAACTTTCTAGTTCTCCACCATCAGTGAGCAATAAGTAGTATAAAGAAAGGGAATAATTAATTGGATATTTACTTACCCTTTCAGACCTCCTTATGGGAATTTGAGACTCATTTATAGCTTGTTGTTTGCCCAAATTTTCTTCTGATAGTGACCAATCCCAGTCATATTTGATTGATGTCGGTCTGCACCTGACCGATGTTGATTCCTCTTGATTGACACTGATTTCCACCTGACTGACATCGATTTCCACCTAATCGACGTTGGTCTCTGTGTTTTTTTGTGAGTGATAATTTTTACCCATGAGCTCATTTTGGATCATAACCTCTTCCAAATCAAGATTGCCCTACTCAGAATTATTCAGCCTCTTGAGCTGATCATTGTACATCACCTTCTCATTGAAAACTACATCATGACTTCTAATAATTTTGTTAGTTTGTAATTTCCACAACCAAAATCTGAAATCTCCAAAACCATAACCAATGAAAGTGCACCGCATAGATTTAGCATCCAACTTCTTTCTATTTTCTTTATCAATGTGCACAAAAGCTTCAGAACCAAAAACTCTGAGAAATGAAAGATCTACCTTTTTACCTATCTAAGCCTCTTTTGGAATTACACCATCTAGTGTAGTAGAAGGTCCTCTGTTAATTAGGTAAATCATAGTATCTATAGCCTCTACCCAAAACTATAAGGGCAAACTAGCATGCAACCTCATACTCTGTGCACACTCCATTATTGTTCTATTCATCCTTTCAGCAACTCCATTTTGTTAAGGTGTCCTTGGAACCATCCTTTCCCTACATATTCCAGTCATAGAATAGTAACTATTGAATTTATTGCTACAGTACTCACCACCATTGTCAAATCTAAGGCACTTCAATCTTAAACCTGTTTCATTCTCAACCAAAGCTTTCCATTTCTTAAATGTGTCAAAAACATCAGATTTCCTTTTTATGCAAGAAGCCCATACCTTTCTTGTAGCATCATCAATGAAAGAAAAATAATACTGTGATCCTCCAATATAAGCTACTTGAGCTGGTCCCCACACGTCTGTGTGAACAAGCTCCAACTTGTGCTTCTTCTTTGTTGACCCAGTTTTGAGAAACCTCACTTTCTTCTGTTTCCCAAAAATACAATGCTCATAGAAATCTAGATCTATGATTTTCAAATCTGAAAGCTTACCTTTTGACTTAAGAATATTCATTCCCTTCTCACTCATGTGACCAATTCTATAGTGCCACAACTTTTCATCTACATCTAAAGTAGATAAAATAGAAGGAGAATAATCAGTAATACAAGTAGATAGATAAAGTGTACCTACTCTCTTACCTTTTGATAATATAAGTGCACCCTTGGAAACTTTCCAAGATTTAGCTGTGAGAGTTACTGTGTAAACCTCATCACCCAACTTTCCTGTAGAAATTAAATTCTTCTTCAAGATGGGTACATGCATGACATCCTTCAACACCCATGTGTTGCCATTCTACAATTTTAGCTGCACTTTTCCTTCACCAACAATTTTAGAAGGCTCATCATCCCCTAAATAAACTTTTCCAAAATCTCCATGGACATAATCATTGAAAAATTATCTATTTGGGGTTGCATGGAAAGAGGCACCAGAATTTAAAACCCATGATTCTACATTATTATCCAAATAAAATATAAGAGCATCTTGTGCAAAAATACTTACAACTTTTGCTTCTTTATTACCTTCATGTTGATTTTCTTTGTTAACCTTCAACTAACAATCTTTCTTTGCATGCCTTTTCTTTCCACAATTCTAGCAGGTTATTCTTCCATTTCTAAATTTGGATCTACTTCCCATCTTTGACCTTGATTTCCCTTGCTTACCCTTCTCCTTTTGTCTTCCCCTACTTTCAACACCTAAAGCATTACCTGATGTTTCCCCTGTGTTTTTCGTATGAATTTCTTCATTCAAGATTACACTAACAACATCATCAACTTTCAAGATATTTGAAGTAGATGCAATATTACTAACTGCCATTACCAAACTATGCCAACTTTTAGGTAAAGAGCATAAGATTAAGAGAGCCTTAATTTTATCATCAAAAACTATTTTGACTAAATTTAACTGATTTACTATTGTATGGAAATCATTAAGATGACTAAATACAGATCCACCTTCCTACATTTGCAAATTAAATAATTGATTCATAAGATATACCTTATTCAAAGCTAAGAGTTTTTCATATAAATTTGCCAAAGCATCCATTAACTCTATCGTTGTCTTTACCTGTGATAAGTTGGAAAACATAAAAGCTGCCAGGCTCAACCTTATAGATCCAAAAGCCTTTCTATCAAGAACATTCCATTCTTCATCTTCCATATCTATGGGCTTCCTTGAAATCCCACCCAATGGTAAATATAGATCTTTTTGATATAGATAATCTTCAATCTGCATCCTCCATAATTGATAATTCTTGCCATTGAATTTCTCCATTCTTAGTTTACTTTCTTTTGCCATTGCTTTGCTCCCACTCAATTAGAAACCCCTGTGAGTGAATTTTGTAATCAACAAACACTAACCCACTCTGATACCAATTGTTAGGATCTTAGAGTAAAATTGATTACTTTTGTATAAGCAACTAAACATGGAATTGAAACCAGAAGTAAGAAGTAACTAGAAATCAAAAACAAATAATAGGAGATACAAAAAACAACCAATCTATATTAAACTCTTCCAAAAGGAAATACAGTGAAGAGATCTCTCTCTCCTCACACCTCAAAGATGTATAGTAATTCTCCCTCAAGATTTCTCTCTCTCTCTCAATCAATTACAATCAACTCAATTACTGAATTGTACATGCTATGAGGATCTAACCCTACTATATAGTATACTACAACACTAGGGTTCATGAGCCATGCATTCAACACCCTTAGATCCACCTCTTAAATCAAAAGCTCAAATCTGTTCTCCTAAAAATAACAATTTTGGAAACACATAGAAGTCAGTGTTAGTCTAAAGATGACCGATGCCGATCGACCCCTAATTGATGTTGGTTGATTTTGACCAATGCTGGTTACTGTGTAAGCCCAACAACCTCCACATTAGCTCATTAGTGAAGCTTTTAGCTCCATAACTCAACATGATCAATGTAAAAGATTGAAATATTAGAAATAGAGGCTTCTTTTGCTAGGATACAAAAAATGTCAAAAAAGGCATAGTGTTCAATCCTCTTATAAGAATCTTACAATCACATAAGAGGCACAGAAACACGTACAACTATGTATAAATTCTGATTCAAGAAAATGTGACCAAAGAAAATGACATTCCTAATCACAACTCTAGAAAATCTATAGTATAAACTACCTTTATAAATGACACAGATAATATCAACCAAGGCATAGAGTTCAATCTTCTTAATTCATTTAGCCATATAAAAGGCACAAAAACATGCACAGTAACATCAACTTTACAACTCAAGAAAATGAGACAACAACAAATGATATTACTGGTCAAAACTCTAGAAAGTCTAAAATATAGAAAGTCCCCCCTCCTTCTCTCCTTAAAATTCTTTTTTTATAGCCTCGGATCGCTCCTTCCATCACCCCCTTTCTTGCACAATTCCACTCCATCCTTAACTCATGGGGGACAAACAGATGACACTCTTAATGCCTTGGATGCATCTTGGTCTTATCAAGAACTACCCTAACTACGACATGGTGATTCATGTCTAATACCTATTTTCATGCCTAAATTTCCTTATTACATCACCTACTTAATCGTTCAACTATCTATTCTACCTTCGCTTATAGGTGACAGACAGATGGCACTTTCAATATTTGTAGGCCCCAAAAATCTACCCAGTGAACTATTCTATCTACCAAGAATAACTCCCATTGAGTTTCCCTCTATCTCGCTTTGATATAACAGATAGATGGACAATATGTTCTGTTGAAATGGAAGAGGACACTTAGTCAATCCCTAGAAATTCTCTTTATTGCTTAAAAGGCACCAGAGAATGACACTTGGCACTTTTTGCTTGATTTATTGAGGACACTTGGCATTTTCCACTTTCTTTATATTCTGCTCAGGAACGCTTCACCTTTGACACCTATCATGATCTGCTTCCTTGATACTTAGTAGTTTAAAAAAAATAAAACTCACCGCGTTCCTTGCCCAAGAAACTTTTTAAAAGGGGATGGATGCACGTGGCAGTCTTCACATGTTGACACTCGATGCTTCCATAGACCATTGAAATAACTCCTAAGACCCACCACAATATTTATTTGGTAATGAATCTCAAAGATGATCTCTTAAAATTTGACATGTGGTGACCTCCACTACTCCTAAGGAGATACGTGGCATCTTTAGCTTCTCCTACTAGGGGTATGTGGCGTCTTCCACTACTTTCAGGAATGGAGTAGAAAGGGGCTTAGAGAGTGACACTTGGCAGCATCCACTAATCTTTAGCACTTAACCAAAATGAAATGATGCCTTTATGTGCTGAACCAAAGCATTAAACCTATTCATTGAACCAAAATCTCTTAGATGTCGACATGTGGTGGCTTCTGCTTCTTCTTATTGCTTAGCTTATTGAAACCCTTTCACCAAAAAATAGATGGAATGTGGGTGCCAATATGAGACACAGATGCCAAAACTTGGTGTGTTCTACTTAGATACTATTAGATACGTGGCACATTCCATGGCCTTCCTAAAAGTTATGAAAAGGGTCTCAGACAATGCCAGCTGGCTAGCGCCGTGTTTCAGAAAGTGACACTTGGTGGATTTTGCTTGAATTTAACACTTAGGAAAAAATGAAATGAAGGAAACAAAAAAGGGGAAAGAGGACCCATGCTCAGATTATGCCACTTGGCAACTTTTTCTGCACTTTGACACTTAGATGAAAAAGAAACCCGTGCTCTACTCCAAAACTCTGCCGCCATGACCAAGGTATGCGAGAACCAAAAATGCAGTGCTTGACTAAAAATTTAAATACAACGTAGAGTAAAAAATTACTCTACAAGTACAATATATTAGAATAATAGAGTAACTTATGGAATTATTACATTGGGTAATGGTCAGCCTACAGTGGAATTAAGAGGTTACCCATCCATGGGTTAGATAGATGTCTATATATAGGAGATGATTATCATGGTAAAGATATCAAGTAAGCATTGAGTATTCTATTGTAAGAGGATATTGGAGGTTGTCCCCTTGAAGATACATTGTGTGGAGTTATTCCTTCCTAAAGGAGTATTATATCCCTAGGTACATAGCAGTGATATGTATAGATATTTTGAGAGACATGTACATGATTATATATATGATCTATATTTTGATATATATATATATATATATATATATATATATATATATATATATATATATATGATCATGGTTTATGATTTATTTCTCATGGTTATGATGTTTTTACTTCTTACTTATGATATGATGTTGATATGGTTATGTTTATGATGATTTATGTAGACTCACCTAGGTAGAAATGTGATGTTATGGATCTTTTAATTTATGTTCATGATGACATTGATATTGATAGACATTGTTTTTGTGATTACAATGTTTATGAATGTGATCATTGAGTTCATGTATAAGATGATTATGTTTATGATATTGATATGATTATGGTTATGACTATTAGTTATGATTGGATGGACATTGTTATCATGTGATTATTTTTATGGTTATAAATGATTATGTTGATAGTGATGATTACGTTCATGATTAAATTATATTCTTATTCATCTAGATTTAGACATGTGGTGGATAATCATGTGTGAATAACTCATTTAGTTGTGATGTATGATTAAACTATGGTAGATGTGGTAAATGGTTGGTTGATGTGATTGATCACTAGATGATGTTATAATTAGGCTCATGATAATAGTTTATGGATTTGATGTTACTTGATCATGGTTCTTGATGATTATGTTAATGATGTTGGTTTTTTTTTATGATTTGGTTATGGTTATGGTTATGATTATTTGATTACAAACCATAGTATAATTTTAAAAACATATAGAGTAAGCTTGATAACAAAAATAAATGTGAGAAATATAGGAAAATTGAGAGACAAATGTCCTAATTAATGTATCAAAAATAATGAGAGAATGAAAAGGACCGATGCTTCCTCTTTAGAAAAGACTAAAATAAATCGAAGTTAGATCGGATTAAGGAATATAAGCCATTTGAATGCTTCACATTAACGTTCATTAGTTGGTTAAAAAAGTGTCTTGATCACATATTTTCAAGTAAGATAAAAATTCCTTATTTATAGAGTGTATAAAGGGGAAATGGATGATGGTGCAACATTCTTGTGAGACTAGCATGCCTCTTCTATTAGTTACCAAAGAGATAACATAAACAAGTCTATGTCATATAATGTGTAGAATTATCGATGTGAGAAGTCTACTTATGAAATCCAACTATGGATTCCAAAATATATTTATATTTTCAAATTTTGATAATGGGTCTTTTGATATATATATATATATATATATACACACACACACACACACATATATATATACATATATATTTGTATATATATATATATATACATATATATATATATATATATATATATATACATATATATATATATATATATATATATATGTATACATATATATATATATGTATATATATATATATACATACATATATATGTATACATATATATATATATACATATATATATATATGTATACATACATACATACATATAGATATATATATATATATATATATATATATATATATATATATATATATATATATATACATACATATATATATATATATATATATGTATCTATGTATGTATGTATACATATATATATGTATACATATATATATATATATATATATATATATATATGTATGTATATATATATATATATATATATATATATATATATATATATATATATGTATATGTATACATATATATATATATATATATATCAAAAGACCCATTATCAAAATTTGAAAATATAAATATATTATGGAATCCATAGTTGGATTTCATAAGTAGACTTCTCACATCGATAATTCTACACATTATATGACATGGACTTGTTTATGTTATCTCTTTGGTAACTAATAGAAGAGGCATTCTAGTCTCACAAGAATGTTGCACCATCATCCATTTCCCCTTTATACACTCTATAAATAAGGAATTTTTATCTTGAAAATTTGTGATCAAGACACTTTTTAAACTAACTAATGAATGTTAATGTGAATCATTCAAAAGGCTTATGTTCCTTAATCCAATCTATCTTTAATTTATTTTAGTCTTTTATAAAGAGGAAGCATCGGTCCTTTTTATTCTCTCATTCTTGTTGATACATTCATTAGGACATTTGTCTCTCAATTTTCCTATGTATATATATATATATATATATATATATATATATATATATATATATATATATATATATATATGAGAGGTTGGTGAAGTTGATCGATGTAGGAAGCTTCCAATAATTTTTTATGCTTTTTACAAATTCTTTACATAGCCATCCTTCAAGGGAGTGGTCTAAGTTTGTGTGCTTTGTTTAAGGCTATTGATAGTTATCCTTCAAGGGAAAAGTCTACCTTATATTGAACAATTTTGATATGTTTGTGCATCTATCCTTCAAGGGAGTAGTTTTAAAATGGTAAGAATGACCCTTGATTTTCTTTAGATGACTCTTTTGATATTGCATTTTATTTTTTTCTCTTGATGACATAGACTTACTTATATAGGCTTAGAGGTTGACCTTTATGAAGGCAAGACTAAAATCACTAGAAGGTTGATGAGTTTTTAAAAAGGGTTAAGTGACAATGAGCATGAGAATTCATCTATAAAAAGGGTATAAAATACCATGAGAATCATGCATAGAGTCATGATACCTATGTTCAAGATTATGGGAAGATTGTAATGGATAATCACATGATTTAGTTTTCTTTAAAAGAGGGAGATGAATATGGGTGAAGACAAGGGATGAACTTAAGTTAGACAAAAAGTTGAGTCTGATCTTATTTAACAAAAGAAAATACATAGATGCAAATCATTAAGGGGCTTAGGTTCTAGTTTTCCTTTAAGGGAGGACAACTGATAAACTCTTGATCCATACTTATGGATTATGATATAACGTCTGAGCCAATTGAAAGCAAACTTACCTCACTTTCTTTTCTCCATATTGATGAAATGTTTATTTTCCTTGAGGATGAGGTCTCTTATATTGAATTATCACACTTTAATGTGTTTGTTATAAGCATGCTTTATTTATTATTAATAGACATGAAGGTAGGTAAGTGTAGCTAAATGATGCTCATCAAGTAGATCAAGTTGGGATAAATGTTCTTGATGATAATCACTCTTAGAGATGAGATATTGAAAGGATATATGAAGAGAAGCAATTTGGAATTTGAGAGGTAAGAAAAACTCTACTCCAAAGATAATGGAAAAAGGGGTACTACCCCTAGGGGTTTGAATTCTAGTACGATATGCCCATAAGGTGAAGGGGATATGTAGATGCTAATCATAACTAGATGCATTAACCATTTTAGTTAGCATGTTATTGAGATTTTTTTTAGAGGCTTATACCTATCCATTAGCTTGTGGATGATAAGGGAATGATAAACTTAACTTGATATTGAATGCATCATAAAGACCTTGGACTTGTTTGTTTTTCAAATATTTTCCATTTATGGTGATAATTTTATGAATAACACCAAAATGATAGATGATGTGATGGTTGATAAAATTGACAATATTTTTAGCTTTGGTTGAGATAAGAAGAATAGCCTCTACTCATTTGGTAAAATATTCAATTGGAGTGATGATAGAATGAGGTCATATTGAAGAATGGGGGTTAATTTCACCAATAAGATCTAGACCCCATTGTGAGAAGGGAAATAAATCTTTGGATACTCAGATATTTTGATTATGTGCATGATGTAAATTAGTGTGTTGTTTACATTTTACATAAATTTTCACATAATCATAATAATCTTGGTTAAGGGTGGGAGAATAATATCCAAGGTGAAGGATACATTTAGTGATAGTTAGACCACTAAAATGCCCCTCATATATTCCATCATGTATTTCCTTGATAACATGAGAGGCTTCATGACTACATAGGAAATATAAGAGGATACCATCGAATCCATGTTTATAAATAATTCCCCCTAGTATGGTATAATGTGAGGCGCTCTAGATAAATGCTCTTCGAGCATTCTTGGAAAGACCAAAAAAATGATGACAAGGTTGAGATAGTCGAAGGTCTATTGATACCAAAGGTTGGGTTGGGTCTCCTCCACATTGAATATGGTAGGAGAGTCTAATTTTACATAATATGGTTAGGTAAATTGATTGATAATGATAGATAGCTTAGATTCAAAGGGTGCAGATAAGATCTAATAAATGAGGGAAACCATCATATTAGTAAACTTGTTTGTAAATCATGAAGTGGTTTGGATATGGTAGTGTTCAAATGATGCAAAGAGTTTGTTAGATAATTATTTGTACTATTTAAAACATCATTATTTTATTGATAAGATCCATTTATTTGATTGCCCATGAGTTGAGAGTCACCAAAAATGTTGATTGTTTTGACTCCTAAGGCTAATGAAGTCTAGAGGTCTATCACTAGGGTTTCGTACTTAGCCATATTTTTGGTACATTTGAAATATAGATTGAAATATAAAGGAAGAGATTCACCATGAAGTTATATAAGGATGATGCCAACTCTCCTACCACATTGACACCTTGATCCATTAAAGAACATGGATACTTGATAGGTGAAGTTTGCCTATGAGAGGGTTACAATGGATTCATCTAGAAATTCAAGAGGAAGAGGTTGATTATCTACTAATGGTGCTTTAGACAATTGGTTAGTGATGGATTTCCATTTAATTAAATTATGCTAAAGGAACTCATATTCTAAATTTATCTAAAAGCATGATCCACTTGGCCATATGTTGGTTTTGGTATGGCTTGGTGTGCATATACTTGAGTGGGTCAGTATTGGTTATGACATAGGTCTTGTGGTTGAGAAGGTAGTGGTGAATTTTGGTGGCCACAAATACAAAGGAAAGGCAATGTTTCTTAGTATGGGTGTATTTAATCTCATACTCTATAAGCATATGGCTAATATAGTAGATGACTTACTCTTTATGTTGCTCATCTCGATGAGCCAAGATTTCCCCTAAGGAGTGGTTGGTGGTGGATATATAAAGGTAAAATGTTTGATCTTACTTAAGAGGAATAAGGATGGGTGGAGATATAAGGTAATTTTTAAGTGACTCAAATGCCTTCTGATAGTTGTTGTTACATTTAAAAGATACATCCTTATTTAGAAAGTGGTGGAAAGGTTGGCATTGATTCAAGAAATAAAGAAATGAATGGATTGGAGCTTCCCCTACAAGATACATATTTACTTGAGGTGGGTAGGAGAAGGAATGTCAAGGATTTGTTTGATTTCATTATGATCAACATTGATTCCCTAAAGGGAGATGATAAATCTAAGGAGCTTTCCTGATAATACTCCAAAGATACACTTCTTAAGATTAAGGTAGACATGGTAATGGATGAGTCACTTAAATATAATATTAAAAATGGCCAAATGATCTTTAAATTTTTTTGATTTACCAAAAAAGTCATCAACATAGTCTTTGATGATTTTATGAATAAGGTCATGAAAAATGTAGGTCATGGTGCATTAGTAGGTTACACTAGCATTCTTTAGTCCAAAGGGCATGACCTTATAGTAGAATGTTCCCCATGGGGTGATAAAGGTGGTTTTGTGTTGATATTCAAGGGAAATTAGGATTTGAGTATAACCCAAGAACCCATCCATAAGAGATAACATCTCATGTCTAGTTGTAAGATCAATAAGTTGGTCAATGCTTGGTAAAAGAAAGTCATCCTTTGTGTAAGCAAGGTTAATGTCATAAAATTTCACATAAATTTGGAGTCCCCCTATTTATTTAGTGATAGATACAGTGTTTGAAATATATTGGGGATAGTCAATGGGTTGAATTAAATTGATAGATAGGAGACATTGAATATCTTCTTTGATGAGAAGGGATATGCAAGGGTGTATTTGTCAAAGCTTTTGCCTAACTAGTTTGGCATTGTGGTTGGTGATTATGTTGTGGGTAGCGATGGAGGGATCTATTCCTTGTATCTCATTATAAAACCAATAAAATGTTATTTATAAATATTACAAGAAGGAGGGGAAGTACTGAAGCTACTCAAGATTTATTGATTAGCTGATTTTGATAATGAATGGGTTATCCAAAGTGCCCAAGTTGATATCCATGGTGGATTAATTCAACATGGTTTAAGTCTTAGGAAGAATATATTTGTGGATAGAGGAATGTTTTACACCAATATAGGTGAGAATGGAATTGTCATCCTAACACCAAATGGTATGAATGGTAGGAGAGTCATTTGCTACCATCTCAAGGTGAGTCAGAGGAATTGTTATGGTTTCCCCATCTTTTTGATAAGTTAAGGGTCGAAGGCTGATCATGTTGATGAAAAAAATTAGAGGGAATGATGTTGGAATCATCATTTATTGATGGTGGAGTCAAAGGTGAGGATGGGATGTCTTCTTCAATAATGGTGATGGGAGGTGGGTTGGTATGTTGTTTAGGTGGTGCGAAATTGAGGCCATGCTTTTTATGAGGTTTTTGAGTTTTGATTAGAACCAAATCGTAAAATCCATGTTTATATTGACCTAGACCAAATCCCTTCCTAACACACCTATAAATATATTTGTTGTAAAACTCTAGTTTATCTAGGTAGGATAAACTGGAGGTGAATAGTTGAGGTAAAAAAGAGGTGGTGGAAGTGTCAAGGAGCTTGTCAAGTACCCCATAGATGAAATTTGTTTGATAAGTTGAGGGTCAAAAAACAATAATGGCTCCAATATTGGGGTCATAACAAGGTTTTTGGTCAAGATTCCCATACTCTTGAGGAATAGGAAGGGTGTCTAGTGTCAGAAGGTGATACTCCCCCAATGAAAGATGCTAGAAAGTTGATTCCAAAGGGTTAGTTGTGGGGATTTGGGTAGAATGGATAAATGAACTGGTGGATTATTTGCTGGTAGAAAAATATGGGCTTTGTATTTTACTAGTGAATATTTTTTGGATAGGGGAAGGAGAATGTCTTTGGGTCAGTACATCATGTTGCATGATGTACAAGGACTTGGGTTAGCTTGTTTGGTAATAACTTGACATTTGTGTTCAAATTGATGCATCAATGCAAGGTGGATGGCACACAACCCATGGAATGGATTCAAGGGCATCCCAGTAAAACATTATACTATAAATCACCTTATACTACATATAAGAGCTTAGGAAGCATGTGAGGTCCTAGATGAATGTGAAGGATAATAGTTCCTAGAGTCATGGCCATGGTATCATTAAATGATCGAAGCATCATTGATCTTTCTAACATAATGTTATCAAGTAATTTGAATTGGTTTTATGCATAGGAGGAGATATTATTGATGATATCACCCCCATAAATAATAAATCTCTTGATTTGGGTTTGGTTGATGTATGAAATAATGAAGAGGGGAGGATTTGGGTTATCTAGATGGATGGAGGGTATCTTCAAATTCTTAAAGGTAACAAGGTTGGAAAGTTGAAGAGCTCTAAAAAAGGATTCTAAAGGCCATGGGTCTTCTAGTTAGACCTCTATGGATTGAAAATCCTCTATCATTACTTGGTGGTGATGGGGTGAGGTGTTGATTACTTCATACAAACTCATCTTCACTTATGTTTGTTGAATCTATTTCAGAACTACTTATTTGATTGATTCAAATGAATTGGATTGAGAGGGTACCAAGATTGACACTTTAGGTTTAGTTGGAGGTAAAGGTGATTGGTTTTATCTGGGTGGTTGGGTGGTGGAAGTGGGATATGTCTATAGAGTGGACACATTTGATATTCCATTATCCTTTGGTTGATCCTATGATCATGTGACCACATGGATGGTATGGATTTGGGTAGGAGTCAGGCTAGAGGATTAATTTAGTTCCTCTTCACTCTAAGATGAGAGTGGAGGAGTAGGTAAGTAATGGTTTATGGTTCTTAGTTATTGGATTAGTGCTAGGCTCATAGGAGGCTCATCTAAAAATAATTCATCCTTGTGATATAATTGATGGGTTAATAATTAGAGAGATTTATAGTTATTAGTATCATACCTAGGTGTCTTATGGTATGATCATACTAATTTTTCATTATACTAATATGGCTTAGGATTGTGTGGGTTAAATTCTCTAATAGGTGGCAAGATTAGGCAATATGATTGTAATAACCTCTTTAGGATGGTTGAGTAAGACTCGGGGAATGGTAAAAAAGGTGTGGAGGTCTTAGGCTAGGTAGTTAAGGTGAAAACCCTTTTAGGAGTGGGTTTGATGGTTATATATTTGAGTGAAGGAGCATGCTTGGTGGATGGTTTTGGTATGGATTACTTGAAGGTAGAAAATGTTAAGGTGGATGCCTGAGAAGTAGGTGGTTTGGTTATAGAAGGTTTGGTGAAAATGGGTGAGGACAAAATTAGGAGTGATGGTACAACCAAAAGTGGTGGTTATATTTGGGTCTTATCAAGGAAGGTTGGTTTCCTCACTAAGGTAAAAGGGTGAGGTCCCAAAATAGAAGGCAAAGTGGAAGGGGGAGGCAAAGTCTTAGTTTGTGGAATCTTGGGTGTTTTCACCTTCTTTGTTGGATTAGTTTGGGGTTTCTTTGGTAAGTTTAGTGAAGTTAATTACAATTTAAATGAGAAGTGAGTAAGGTCTTGAATAGGGGATATACCAAGGTTTTTAGTAGTCTTAGTTGGAATGTAGAAGATGACTCTATTATTTTATGTAGAGTTAGTTTAGATGGTTTAGGTATGGTTTAGTTGGTAGAGAATTACAATGGATAAATTATGGTGAAATTAGGTTTGATAGTGGGAATGAAAGGTTTGGTTGATAGTGGTGTGGTTGGAGGTTATTTCTTGGTTTGGTAAGGAAGCCCAATGTGGTGCTAAAATGTGGCATTATCTACATTGGGTTGATATAAGTATTATATGTTTTGAACCAATCTAGAGAAGGGTTTATAAATGAGTTTGATCTATTTGATACTGAGTTCAAAGGTCAAACCCATGGGTGGATAGAGAGAAGTGGATACCTCATCCTTTTCATCAATCAAAGGCTCTAAGGTTTGAGAAGATGAGTCTCCTATGGGAGAGATAGGTAGAGTGATCAATTCCTTAGGGGTGCTTTCAAAAGGAAGAGTGGATTTTTATATGATGGAGAAGAAGGAGATGGTGGTAATGGCTACCTCTTTTGGAATGTCCTCTAAAGGAGTGGTAGATGACAGAAATACCTCAATGGGCAGAGAAAATGGAGGGGTTATTTCCTTAGTTCCATTTTCTAGAGGAATTGAGGGTGATTTCACTACCTTAATAAGTGGAGAAGGGGGAGTGGTTGTTTCCTTAGAATCATTTTATAAAGGAATGGAGAATGACTCCACTATATCAATAAGTGGAGGGGAAAGAAAGGTTGTTTCATCAATGCCTTCCTCAGTAATGATTTGACTAAGGATTGCATTAATGGTATGGACTTTATGATTGTGAGAGGATTCCACTCTATTGTTTTCATTTTTCATGGACGGGGCATGGTTGGGAAATGGATATCTAAAGATGTCAAGTGATTGATTAGGGTGTGTTAGGGTTATCCAACATGAATTCCCCCTTGTTAATGAGGTTTTAGATGATGTTATTAAAGGTATTACATGTACTAACATCATGTCCAATGATGCGGTGGAAGGCACATAATTCATTCTCCTTATACCAACCACATACAAGATGAGAGGAATCAAATTGTTGTGGAGGTTTGATTGATGATAACTGTATGATATTTACTTTCAATAGCTTCTCCAAGACTAAATCATATGATTCCCCTAGTAGAGTAAATTGATTTTGATTATTTTAATTTGGGTTTTTAGTGTTCTAATTAGAGGAATTAGAGGAGTTGGGTTGGTTAATAACAGGTGGAGGAGTAGTCTTCAGGACAACCATATTCATGGTTCCCTTTATTTTAGAGTTAGTTTTGGTTTTATTTTTAGCTTTGGAGGAGTGAGTCTCATTTGATTTGAAGGTGTAATTATTGTTTCTCAATTTCAATTTCCCCTTATCAATGGCTATGTTCTCTAATTTACATGCCATGGTGAAAGCCTAATCAAAGCTCCTAAAGCTTTGAACCTGTAAAGTAGAAGAAACATGTTTAGAACAAGCTCAAACAAAGAGTTCAATCAACTCATGTTGGGGAAAAGAGAAAGAGATTTGATTTATCAAGCTTCTTCAATGGGATATGAAGTCAGTTATGAACTCATATTCAAATTTTTGAATGGAGTATAGATTAGTGATGAAAACTTTCTTAGAGATGTTTATGCAAAAGTGATCTAAAAAAGTTTGAGCTAGTTGGGAAAGAGAAAAGAGGGAGTGTCTTATGATATCACTATACCAATCTAGAATTAGACCTGATAGAGACATGGGAAAAGTATGAAGAAGGAGATAATCATCATCGGTGATCAAATATCAAGAATTCTTAAATGCTCTTAGATATTTTTGAGGGTCTTCCTTGCTTTGAAATTTTGAAAGTTCCCATTGAGGAGGATAAGGTTGAATGTGGATGGATGGGTGAATTGGTTCATTATATATTTGGAAGTAAGATAAGAGGTTATGGGTCCTAGAGATATATGACTCCAAATCAGTCATTTTATTCAATAACATTTTGACAAGGTCAATTTGTGGTTGTGTACCTTCATAGTTATAGGGAAGATTATGTTAGGTTTGGGTATATGAAACATATGGATAGCTGGTGTTGGGTTGAGAATCTACCACATACTAGTACATGGACATGGGTGACTGGGATGATGCCACATATGAATACATAGAGATAGGTGGTTGAGTGGAAGATAGAGATACATACCCTTGTGGGTTAGGGATGTATCTTAGGTTTTGTGCAATGGGCACTTGTTAAGAGATTAACACATATTGGGTAGGAGGTATGGTTGATCTAGTAGATAGAGGATAGGTGGTAACTTTGGTATTGATGGGTGGAAGGGTAAAAGGTATGGTAACCACAAAACTTTGGAATGAAGTGGAGGTAGGTGGATTGGAAACAATGGTAATGGTGGTGACACTAGTATATAGTAATCATATAGTAAGGGAAGTACCAGTGCCCAAAGGTTGGGTTGCTCCTATACTAAGAGAGTTATTACTTAGGGAAGAAGGTGCTTGGGTGTTGCTTGGTGGAGTGAGTTGGTTTTGGATGGTGGTATTAGTGGGGTTATAGATAGAGGAGGATACCTAGGTGAATAAACATTGGGTGGAGATGGTGGCAATAAAAGTTTCACCCATAAGGTGGGATGGCATGTCATAGGGTGGTTCAATAGGTATAACCAAAGTAATGGTATGGTGAGATATGGTGTTGAGGTAATTTTGAAGGGTTATGGGGTTATTATCCTAGGAAAGTGACAAAATTTGTACTACTTTGGGAAACTATCTAAGGGATGGTAGGACATCTAAAAGGATGGGGAAAACTCTCTATATTTGAGATTTACTCCATAGATGAGTGATAAGAGGAAGATGGATGATTAGGAGGTGGATCCTAGTTTACTTGGTTTATTAGTTTTTATCTAGTTAAAACCATGAAGATAAGGAAAAGAAAAAGATACAAGCAATCTCACAAATCAAACAAAGAGAAGAAAAGAAAAATTAAAGGAAACAAAACACACACTAAAGGATGCTAGATCCTAAGGTTATTTTTTTAGTCTCTCTTATGGATTATGCCTTAAGCTTTAATAATTGTGTGACTCAACTTGGCTTGTAGAGTAGGTATTAGAAAAGAAGTCTATGGTTGGTTTTAGGTTATGTTTAGGCTTTTAAAAGAATCTATATTAGAAATAAATACATGGCTTTATATTAGGGCATACCCACTCACTTCACACACCATAGTGATAAGGGTGTCAGGTGTTTAGTCAAGATATACTAATTTCCAAAGATTATACTTAGGTAGTGAATAGAGTTGGTTCTCCCTTTACTGATGAAATACAAGTAGGATAGCTGAGAAAGGTGACTACTACGTGATGGAATCCTAGTTGAGTCTTATGTCAATGTTTTTATGCTTGATTAGGCATAAGTGGTTTGGTCTTGTGTGTTTGGTATGAGTGAATATATGATTAATTCACCTAATTAATTAAGCTAGGTGAGATAAAATAAATAAGCAAACAATGGATATAGTCAATTTTAAGCCCAAAATGAAATTTGAATTTCATTATATGAACAACAAGACAAGAAGAAGAAGCACCTAAATGTAACTATGAACCCAAGAAAAGACTCAAGGGTCCCACCATGAATGCATATTGTTTCACATAAATTTTTCTTTTATTTCCTTAGAGTAAAGTTGTAAAACTTGAAAGAAGGGTGAGGTTAGGATAACCTAGATTTGGTTTGCACTCCATGATCTAGACAATTGTAAATACTCCTCTTTGGATTGGGAGGAATGACCTAAAAATAATAAAGCACTAAAGAGATGGCTGATTAGTTATATAATAGGGTGGAATACCAATTAAGCTAGATCGAAGAAGCACAAGCTTCTTTGGAGGCTATCAATCCACACTTTTAAATAATCAAGTTTTGAAAATGAAAGATAAATTACTTGCTTGAATAATAGAAGGTACTAAAATCAAATATAAGAAGTGCTTGAAGGAGATGAATTTGACTAATTATAGAAATAAACTATTGAATATTAATGTTAAATAGATCATGTATGGTTCAAAAAATAGAGTGATGTTTTTTTCTCAAATAGAAAGTCCAAAAGTGAGATTTGGTTGGGGTTTGATAGGTGAAAGTAGCTTTCTATTGAAATTATCACGTAGTGACCATCGATGGTTGGGTAAAACCATTAGTGGTTATAAATAAATAATTAGTGGTCAAGGTGACCATCAATAATTAATATGGATTTTGGTCTGGTAAAAGGTAGGTCTAGTTGATGTGATTATGAAATGGATTCTAAAAGATAAAATAAAAAAGATAATTATTGAATCTGATAAAAGATAGATACTTAGCTTGCTAGCCTAAAGAATGTGGAGATAGTTGAAGGAATAACTTGTTGGTAGAGTCTAGAGTAATTTTGGTAGAGTAATAGTGTCTTAAATGTAGATAATTATAGCACCTTGGATCTCTAACTTGATCATTGGTTCATTGGGAGAATGCTTGTCAAATAATTTCTAATACAAGAAGATCTAATAATTAATGGTGATATCTAATGCTTTATTTCTCTAATTTTGGATCTAGATATCTTTCACCTCCTCCTACTCTATTTTATATAAGGAAAGGAGAGGTGAAACAATAAGTTCAACAAGGTGTCAAGGGGTTATCTAATTTTATCTTTAGCATGAATTACTTTGTACATGGATCAGATAAGATAAATATCAAAAAACAAGTTATAGTTAGTTAGAGTTAAACCTTAAAGAATTTAAATGATAACCATTAATGATTAGGCATAACTATCAATAATTAGGGTGACCATCAATAGTTGATAGGTCAAAGGTCAAGGTGGTTAAAGTCAATCAATTTTGACTTAGGTTTTTAGTCATAAGGTTATGGGAAAGTCTCTATGGGGTCCCAAGGTTTAGGGGTTATTTCAACATCTAGAACCATCATGTGTAGTTTTCTAGTATCTATAAATATGTCCAATGTATTTCACCTTAGAATGTACAAAATCATACTTCTCTAAGTTTCCAAACAATTATTTTTCTCTGAAAACCTACAAGATCTGCCTCAAATGGTCTTTATTTTCCTCATCATTCTATAAATAGATTAGAATGTCATTAATAAATACTAGCACTAACCAATTTAAGAAGGTGTGAAAAGGATCATGAACACTATTAGAGAATTTGTCAACCCAAAAGGTATATTTATGAATTTATAATTCCCATACCATGTTTAAAACATAGTCTTGAAAATATCAGGCTTTATGATACACAACTAATGGTATCTATATTTCAAATAAATCTTGGAGAAAAACTTGGCTCCCCACATGTAATAAAATAAGTCATCTATTCTAGGTAAGGGATAATGATTTTTTATCATCACTTTATCAAATTGGTGGTAATTAATGCATAACCAAAGGGATATATCCTTATTTCTTATGAAAATGATTGGTGCTCCCCATATGAAAACACTAGGATGAATAAATACTTTCTCAAGGAATTTGCCATGTTGCATTTTTAGTTCACATAACTCAAGTGTGGTCATATAATAAGGTTAATTTGATATGGGCTCAACCCCATGTACTAGTTCTATCCAAAAATCAATCTCCCATTGTGGATGCATACCATGCAATCCATCTAGAAACACATCAGGATATTTTAATAGAATGGGATGATCATCAAAAGAAGCATTCTTTGATTCATCCAATATATTTCTCACCATGATATAAAATAATTAGTAACATTTACTTAGACTTTAATTAAGCTACATTATAAAAATCATGCCAATGAAAATAGGTCTCTTGAATCTTGAAACTACCATAGGAGTACTAAGGTCATCTTCAAATTTGATAACCTTGTCATGATAATTCAATTTTGACTTATATAAAAATCCAATCCACTCCTAAAAAAATGTCATATATGACCAATGGAATCACATGAAAGTTTATGATAGTGTAAAATACACCCATGTGTAGGATGTAACTTCTCACTAAGGAGCTAACAAACATCTTGTCCCTTGAGGCCAACTCCATTTTTGAATTCTCTAAATATTTGATGGCCACCAACCCATAATATTCCATGATAGAGGGAGAAATGTAGGAGTCAAAATATCCTAAATCAAACAAACTAAAAATTTAAATACCTTTTACCATACATGTGGTCTCAATAATCCTTTTTTTGGTGTTCATCTTGTTGGTCATCCACTACTGTATAAATTATATTCCCTCAACCCACATAACCTACTATCTACTTTGATACTAGGTCTTTCTACCTACTGGTAGTTGATGGTCCAAGAGGACAATTTCATGCATAATGATCCATAAATCCACATGTGAATTAATCACCCTTCTAATGGTTTCAACCTAAAGGGTTTATAGTTGTCCTAGGTTTGAAATAGGTAGCTAACCCTAAAGGTCTTGCCTACTCAAACTATTGAGCTCATGAAATCCCAGTCTATTGGTGTTTTTGAGGTCTAGCATTACCTTAACTTTGGTGGTCTTTCTCTAGCTAGTTCATGATATGAATATAGATAAAATAGTTACCTTTAAATTAATATTGTTGAGGGTTCATAAAGTTGGATTTATTTTATTTCTAACCTCTCTTTGGTATAATGGAGTTATGATTTATTTGAAAATGTTAGTTTGATGGGTGAACTGACTAAGAATATGCATTTATAGATACAAATGTGATTATTGAAATTGTACATGTTTTTGGGCTATATTTTAGTTTAGATTTATTACATAGCCTTGGTTTTGAGGGAATTATGTTTGGCATGGAAGAATATGGCTCTAGGTAAAATACTATGCCTACTAAGGTTGAATAGGGACTTATTTTTTACTAGTTAAACCTAGTTGAATAAGGGGAACTTGTTGTGGACCAAGGCCCTACCTTTGGATTTATGGTACATGCTAAGTGAAAGGAAATTTATGCCTAATTATTAATTGTTAGACAATTCCACCTATTTTTTATGCAATCACTAGTTGTGAAATAGACACTTGTTATATGTTTGGCATGTCTTTGACTAGTAGACAATGTTCATTATTGTAAAGGCATACTGGTCTGTGACTATAAAGGTATGTTTATCACTACCTATCAAGGTGGAACATTTTTTCCCTCTACTAAGGTGTCATGATGTTTTGGCTCTATTGTGGTGGTAAATTAGACTATGCTTGTTGTTTTACAATGTTGGCCGCCACTTGTTGAGGTGAGATATCATTTACCACTCGCTATTAAGGAAAAGCACTAGCTAGTGCTTGATTACTTAATCCATTTGGTTGTGTGCTTGATGAACAAATTGGTTTAGGGTTAGAAGTAACTTGTTGTGTTTAGGATTTAATAATTCCTATCCCATAATATTATTAACCACTCATG
This sequence comes from Torreya grandis, assembly GCA_037957365.1. Taxonomy (NCBI): domain Eukaryota; kingdom Viridiplantae; phylum Streptophyta; class Pinopsida; order Cupressales; family Taxaceae; genus Torreya; species Torreya grandis. Next base: position 1,458,733 of record JARHVA010004387.1, read on the forward strand.
GTATTTACTAAAGGCATTTTCTATTTTAGACTATTTTTTGGTGTGGTTAAACCATTTTAGCCTAGATTGGAAGACACTTGTGTGTTATCCATCATGTTCAGTACATTGTTTTTCATAGAATATATAGTCAAATCTTCTATAGATGGGACATTTTACATGTAATTGACTTAATTTATTTGTATAAATGGGTCTATACCTAAATTATCTTAACCTATCAACTCAATTAATACTCCTCTTGAAGGAAATAACTCTATGAGTGGAGCATTAACATGGCCATGGAATTAAAACTATGTGATAGATTCAAATAGGTTTGATATGCATGTTGAATTAGTATAAAATGGTCCTCCATGAGGCCCTTTCATTTTACAAGCATATTTAGGTCTTGATATGACATCTACATGAGTGTTGTGGATGGCTAGTAGGGGTATAAGGCATGTTTAGAGGCACTTTAACTAGACTAGGTAAATTTTCATGGGAGGAGTCTACTAGAAATGTTTCCCCTAGATCTATAGATTTGACTAAAACCTCATCCTTATTTTCAAACAAGTGACAATCAAATAAATAAGGATCATATGTCTATGACATAGTTATGTAATATAGTTGTATTTGAACTTGTTCTACAACTGATGGTATGCTAGCACGATATTATGTATTTTATTCTTGGTCTTGCTCTAAATGTGTTAAACAAATAATGGGATAACTAATCTTGACTTTGATCCCCAAATTGGGTAGTGTAAGGAGGATAAGGATCAATCTCACAAACCACATCATCACCATATAGGCCTTAAAACAAAGTTATCATTCATGAGCACATTACTGTAACTTAGATTATACATGGATCCACTACGAATGTAACAAGACATCCAAATCAACCACTAACATTCTATGAAGAAGGTAAAGAGTTATAAAAACTCTTAAAAACAAGGTCTAAAAGATAGATGGTCTAAAACTAGTATAAACTTGGTCTAAGAATTTGGTTTAAGAATGGAGTTGTTTTGATAAAATAGGTAATGATAAACTCAGTCCAAAATAGTCTAATGTCAAATGTCTTACACAAATGGTCCAGTGAATGGATAACTCAGAATGCCAAACTCAGGAAAGATGTGTTTCAAACAACTCTAGTCTAGGTCTAAAAAAGAAGAAGGTTTCTAGGTATTTAGGAAAAAGGCACAAAGCCAGGGTCAAAATTATTAGGTCTAAAACAAAATATAAAACTCTAGGAATTTTAGAAACATGACACAAAAGTTATACTTTAAACAAATTGGGTCTAAGATAAATGGGAATTGCTAGGTCTTTTGGGAACATGACACAAATGATAGACTTTGCATAATGCTATGTCTAAAACAAAATGGAATTTATAGGTCTTTTGATAACACAACACAAAAACTAAACTTTGCACAATACTAGGTTTAAAATAAAAAGTAATTGCAAGGTATTTTGGGAATATGACCCAGAAGCTAGTCTTGCGATAAACTAGGTCTAAAAGGTGAGATAATTAATCTAATAAAAGTGAAACACTTGGACTCAAACTAGGTATTTAAATTCAAACATGATATTTACCTTTGGAAAAATAAATTAAAATTTAGGCACATGAAAGATATACCACTTCCCAAATTTATTCATAAAATTAGTCTTTAAATCAAGCAAGGAACTGGTGTAAATTTTACAATCCAAAAGTGAGAGGTAAAGGTCTAAGACAAAATTAAGAAATGCATAGGTATAAACCAATAAATGTTTGAATATGAACTTATCAAGATCAATTTGAAACTTTATTTATAAGGTAAGGTTCTTTGAATGTATTACAAGCTAAACTAAGATGGATGATAAAATGATACTAGCCATAGACCAAGAAGGCACACATGGTTTTGAAATTACAATTAGACATAAGGAAAGAAGTCTTTGAAATAATTTGAGAAATATAATGATGGTATATTTATCTAAAGGTATGATAAATGGTTTTATTCAAAAAATATAAATCACAAGACTTGAAATGAAATGGGCAGTGTAATGGTGCCCATTTCAAACAAGTGACATATGTACACGAAAGTTCAACAAATGATTAATGCAAAGTGTGGTGTCAAACAGATGGAATAAAATATCTTCAAACAAAAGAGTGAAGTGAAAATATGATTCGTTTTGGATGTGGTTTAAATAAAAAAATAGTTTTGACTCAAGACAATGTAAGTAAAAATGAAAAACAATAAAAACACCTAAGTGTGTCATCTTAATCCTAAAAATTGACAAGGTGGCTTCACACTATCACATTTTATCTATATAATTTCTCTTGAGATGAAATTATGTAAATAAAAAAATTAAAGTTCACATGAAATGTATGTTTTTAAGCCCCCTCTTCTCTCAAGAGTTTGTACAGTGACATGGAACTTTGGGATACTTGCTTTGTGTTGATAATATATCTGTGACAAGTGGGGCTATCTAAAAACTATCAATTGTCATACATTTTAAGTGGTCCCATATGTGTTATTAACACTAGGGCACAACACATCATTTGGATTCATGTTAACCAACTTATTGTGAAAAAGTATTGTCCTTTTCACAACCACTACATCTATTAATTACTCATTATAGTGTGATGTTTGAGCTAAACCTATGTTCTAAGGTAGTATCTTACTAATATATCTTATTTAATTGTTCAAACAAGGATCCAAATAATTAAACCTAAATTTTTATACCCTTACCATGGAGTGGGGTTTAAGTGATGTTAGGAGATGAATTTTTGGGTCAACACTTCCCCAGAGAACTGATAGGGAGGTGATGAACTCCTGACCATAAGCCAATATATGTAAAATAAAAATGTGGAAGGAATTTAGGGTCATTTTGGGATCACTCAAATCACTTATATTTTTGGGAGGGATTTATAAACTTTCCTTCCATGCTTTTGGACAAAGTGACAAAGGCAATAAGTGAAGCATTTTTTATCACCCAAGTTCCCTAAAGGGGATTGGGGTGGGGGGGGGGGGAACATACATGCTACACTTGGTTTGTAAAATAAACACACAACAAAAATCACGAAAATAAAAACTCTTATGAGCATTTAACTAGAGTGTGAGTTCATTTTTTTAGATCACAAGTGAAATATGACATGAAGTGTTAGCCCCATGGTACTATTTAAGAACTCAAAAAAAAGAAAATGACTCAAGTAAAATATTTTAAAACACCAAATGTAAATGTTAGTTTGAATCTTAAAGTGTTCAAAAATGTATTTTGATGGTCTTTAGGTCCTAAAAAAAATGTTAGGGTGTCCTTGTGCTTAGAATTTAGAATCAAGTGAGAAAATGACTTTTGGAATTCAACTCTTGGGTTTCAAATGTTTTTCACATAATGCAAAATCATACATATATAGAGAAACACCACAACTTTTCCTGCAAAACCATAACTAGTTAACATAAAATTTAAAATTCCTATATAACAATGTGTTAGGGAAATATTGTGACTCTTCAGTGAAGAAACATAACTACATAGCATAAAATCATAATTTTATAGTGAAAAATCATGATTTCCTAAAAAACAAAGGGTTACCACAAAATCATGATTATACAATGCAACATCATAGATTATGATGTTAATACCATAATTGTGAAGGCAATATCATATATTTTGGGACAAAATCATGACTACAAGTTAATAATGCATCTCATCAAAGAAATATCACTACTTATCAAGGCAAAATTGCTACTTATTAATGCAAAATCACTACATATCAAAGTAAAAATGTAACTATAATATTTTAATTCATAGTGTAATATTATTATTCCTTAGTGCAATAATATGACTCTAAAGAGAAAAATCACAATTAAACAAAGTAAAAATATGATTTCCTATAGAACATATGTGAGCTTTCACTTTCCTTTAGAAAATGTTAAGAAGATCTCCTAAAATGCCATGGGAAGGACTTTTTGGAGTGTGAATCCCACTGGGCATGCCATCATGTGAACAAGGAATCCATAAAGGGTAGGTTATTATAGTGTTAGTCAAGAAAACAAACTCAAAATAAACACATTAAACACTGACACCTCTATCTTAGACACTAGGGAGAGCATAAGTAACAAACATACAACGAAAACAAAACTATAAAATGAAATAAATAATATTTTTAACTTCCTTATAGCTCCAAAATGGCTTGTTGAAGTGGCTTGCTTAGCTATATGCATTAATAAATATTTTTCAATGAAACTCCATTTATTCCACCTTTCCTTGGCACCTTGGTTTGGTTGGTTGGTTTATGAATTTGGCATGGTAACATTACTATGAAAGGATTTGATATCACTTAGATTTTACACCCATTTTGTATTCATAATATTATGAGTAATGTGAGTTATAGCACATGAAAATTTTAATCACAAAATGGGATCACCTCTAAGATATGGAATCTTGGAAAATTGAGGTGAATCTCTAGAGAAGGCCAGATTTCTTTCACTAAGCTTAGTGAAACTGGTATATGACAAGTTCACATTAAACTAATGCCTCTTAGTGATATTTATCCTAACTAGGGTTGGAATTGTGAGGAAAAGAGTTTTAAAATGAGCTTTAAAACTATAAAAATTGTGATTGCACCAAATAATATAGTGGAAATTAATGCTTAATTTATTTGAACATAGTTGAATGTTTAATATGTTGAGTTTATTTAATCACAATCTTGTACAAATATGAGATTAAAAGGTAATACAAAATCTTTATCAAATAAGGAAAAAAAATATTTGTTTTTATCAACAAGTTTTGAAAAGGGCATAAATAATACCAAATATGAATCTATCTAACTAAAACAATAATCATATCATTCACAAACTTGAAAAATAGTCATACACACAAAAAGAAGACACAACATAAGGAAGACAAAACATCAATCTATTTACTTTCTCTAGGTTATAGCATGTAGATAAATTCTTCAAAATGCAAAATAATTTATCTAATAGAAAAAAGATATATGGGCTACACTATGGTACCCATATTTATAAAAAAAATATTCCCTTGAAAGAGAGGAAGTTAACAACACCTTACACCCAATTAGAGATCAATATAATATAGGAAATTTCAAGTAAACATCCTCCTTTTTAGCTTGAAATGTCATCCTTAGTGGAGTAGATATATAGAAAATAAACATGCAACTACTAGGAATTTTAACAAGTGTTGGATGAGTAGATAAATCCATTTAAATCTTCTAGTTGAACCATTTATTATTTGAGTTGTGTTGATGTTATCTCTCCCAAGGAATGAGGTGCCAAAATGAACCATTACTTGGTAAATATTAAATGATTTATTATTTTAAGATATAACTTCCAAAAATTAATTTGTAATTTTAAGTGAATACTTTTATAACTTTTTAAGTCTTTCATCTTGATAAACATAAAAGTGTAAATTACAACATGAGTTTTTTCAAGTGAAAAAATTCAACTTTGTTGAAAGGAAAAGTGAAAATTACAAGTTTCACTTTTACAACTTAAATCCTGATGAAATGATAATTGAAAATTACATGTGGCTCTTTCTCAAAAAGAGTTTTCAAAATGATAGTTTTAATTTATAGTTTGTAAATTTAAAATGCACCTTAAAAAATGTAATTTACATAATGTATTTTACAATCAATTGAAAAAATTAATCCAAAACCATGACTTCTGAATATTCCTTATCTTTTTTTCTTGTATCTTCTCAATGTAAGCATCAAAACTATTGAATATCTCTTGAAGGTATTATTCATCAAGACCAAAGATGTAGAGGTTGATAATTTCACATTATGTTATCACTCGAAATAGTTCCCTATATGCATCTCTATATACTTGAGTGTCTTTTCCCATCTGGTCCAGTGTATTGTGATACCTAATGAATCAGTGGATGGAACTCAAGTTTAAAGTTGTATCCTATGTCAATTCCCTCTTGACTACCCCTTTGAATTTGTCTTAAACCTATTAAATTGAAAGGGTTTGATCTTGATGATTTATTGCTTCACATGGAAATTTACTAAGTAAATCTTAAATGTCATAGATTGTGTATATGGCCTTATCACATGTCCTTTTAGCCTTATTAATACTCTTAGTGAGTATTCTAATTCTAAAATGGGCTACCCTATCTAGATCTTCATGATATTTATAAATTTTCATTATCTTTTATGATATGATGGTGTTAGTCTCAATTAGGTCAATAACCTACAATTTTGGAAAGAATAAGTTCAGTCTTTCAATATCTTCCTCATATTTATTTATCTCTGCTTTCAAAGATGAATGATCATCCTTCAAAGTTTTATAATAGCCCATTTCCAAATCTATCAATCTATTTCCTTTTGTTATGAGTTTATCATCCCAATATTCTGTTTCCCTTCCCTTGGAACCAATCTATATCATTATTTAAAATGCTTCTTTGTCATGGAATTGAGCAAGAGATTGAGTTGCCCAGGCTACTAGCTCAATGAACTTCCTCAAGGTAGTTGTTAACTACTTAACTTTATTTTTTAGTTCATCTTTAGTGACCTTTTCACTATCCATATTATAAAAAAAAGAGATAATACTTGACTAAACATCATGTTTCAGTCCTCTTATCGGATGACCCAGGTGCACTTTAGATATTTGATAATCCCCCACCACTAGATCTTCCTTTTGTTTGTCTGGTGGGGAGACTACTATTTAGAAATTTCTTTACAATAATGAATCATATGATATTAAGGATATGGTCTTGGGGCCTACCTTTGATCTTTTAGATGCTTCCAATAGACCAAATTCTAGAGTGCTAGGAGATACCATTTATTTCTACTTATTCAGCATTGATTATGCTAGCCAATCTAGAGTGGCAACCTATGAATTTGGCACTGTCATTTATGAATTTATAGTTGAAGTCACTAAAATAGTAATTACTATGACAAGTGATGTGTCTATCACTAATATTGACATTGAATCCTTGGCTAATGATTTGGATATCTCTTTCCCATTTATGGGTTGAGCAAACATAATTGTATCAATGGGTCCTTCTATCTCCACCTCCTTAGTGGGGGCTTGGGTTAATGTGGGAATGGAAGGAATAGGTACTTAAATGGGTGAAGTGGGTATATATGTGATTACCAAGGGTGTAGGAACTAAGAGTGACACAAATGGAAATGTAGGAATGGGTAGTTGGAATAGGGGAACATAGCTGTAGAAGGGTGAAATCCAAGTTAGGAAATTAATCAATTACGTAATGGGAACACTAAGAGTAGATGAAATGGGGAGTGTGATAGAAGATGAAAATGAATCAGTATCTATCCCAATGGTTGGGATGGCTAGTGGGGTTTTAATCTAAATGAATGAATATATATCCATGTACTGCTAGGTGGTATTAGTGATCAATGGAGTGGTATTAGATATTATGGATGAGGTGGAATTTATTATAGAAGAAGGAGGTGAAGGTAGAGTTTGAATGTCCAGCTATGTTGATTGGTTTAATACCAAGGGAGTTACTTGTATAGGTGGGTAAGGTGAAGGTGTAATTACTTGCATTGGTGTATTAGTGTAATTAGGAGGGGTAGTTATTTGAGTTGACTGGGTAGTGGAAATAGGAGGAGGGAGTATTGTGGTTGGTTAAATAGTAGAGGTAGGAGGTGAAATATTTGTGCCAATTAAATATAAGTTATGTCTTTTATATAAATTGACATTAGCTGATCCATCAACTATGTTACTATCTTTTGGCTACTAATAAAACACCTTTTTTACTTTGGCTTCTACTTCCACTTGTGTGACATAACTATCTTATTTATTTGGTCTACTTAGGTTCCACTACTAGAACCCTCTTCTATTGTTACCACCCCCTTATATTTAATTTCTCTTAATCTATTTGGAATACTTAGGGTCTCTTTGGTTATCTTGACCCCTTTACTCCTTAACCAATTTATTGTTCTATTATCACCTAGGTCCTATCAATTAATGAGAAGGATTCATATATAGACCACTAGACCAGTGGGAGAGGTTGGAGATAGATTTTATTATCATAACACACCCTATCAACTAGTTATTCATCATCTTTTAAATCCTTAGGGAGTGGTACCATATTGTATGTTTTGATTTGTTCTAAAGTCATTCTAGAATAATCTTTTAGTCTCACTTCCTCTTCATCTTGCATATATTCCTAGTAATCTTCATTAAAATGAATGTGGGAATATGTGGTGACAACCAATATACAAGTAATATGGCCAGTCACATAATAGAATGACCTTGCATTGAGATCTCTTAAGGTCATTTGAGTCATCTCAACATCAACACTTTTATCTTTTGATGGGGAAGGAAATGTCTATCTTCCTATACTGGTATGGAAGTGGATCCCTACCTTATTCCTTCTTGATAATAACTTTTGGGTTTCTACAAGTTTCCTCAAAATTTCCATCATGGCTCATTTGTTTCTTACATACCTAGGAAAGGTGTAAGGACACCCACTAAAACCACCAACTCTGATGTATGAATATGTTAGGAATTGAATGAAATATGATCCCTAATTTGTAATATCTATAGTTGCATCATCATAAAATATTATCCTTCCTAGCTTCTTATCAAACATAATTATGATGCAATATATGAAATCATCATTAAACCTTATGAAATGTTATTTTCTTGACTCAAGGGTAAGGTCAGGGTAATAGTTAAAGACCTTGGTGACTTGATCATGTACTATGTTTAATCCTAAGAATGGCCTTTCTTTTGATAATATATAGACCAGGTATGAGGTCATATAAAAATTTCCTATAGTTAAGACTTCCATCAACTATTTGTGAATGGAGTTAGAAATTAATTAGGCCTAGTGGATGTGCTATTTATTTTGATGGATTACCCAAAAATACTAGTACATCTAATCTTGATAACTATTAGAATTTTGGTTCCTTGTAACTCTATTAAAGAGTATGATAATGTCACCTACTTCATCCTTGAATTCTATCCTATTTAGGGTTTTAGGCATTCTTATGAATGTAAGTCTAGAGGTTTTTAGCCATTATTTGTTTAGAACTAGTAGACAAGAAAATTATTATCTTGATAAAACTTCTTAGAAGATTTAGGGGTTATATCTATATAGATTTCATATTCTATAATTAAGAACATAGTATTTATGAAATCAAGATCTTGATTTAGAATATTCTCTCCTTTGTCATTCATCACCTCCCTCTTCTTAGCATCATAAAGTTTTTCCATTATGATAACAATCGTAGGGCTCTATACTGATAGTGGGAAAGTTATTGCCTAGGGCAACCCACTATCATAGATACTTTGAATCTAATCATTCTTAAATTTAACATTTATTCTATTTCAAAAATATGCTAGGTTTGTATGACCTAGATCTTGTCAATGATCTCATATCTATGTCAGTGATCTCATTTGTATTTGAGTCCAAGCTAAATAAGACACTAGGTATTTTTGACTTAAACTTCATTTCCTTTCTAGAGATGTGCTCTATGAAAAATAGCTTTGGAGAACCAACTACAGAGTTGGTGGGGTTTTGACTTTCAATTATAGGTAAAAATTTTGGTGGAGATATAATGTGTAATTATAGCTAAAATGTCTAGTGGGGTTTAGACTTAGAATTTTCACTTGTAAATTATGATGAAAAGTTTATCAGGGTTTTTTTTTGTAGAATCAAGTTGTATTTTTTATGGGAATTTGGAGTTGTTAGAGCAATGCGAATCTCTATCGAGGTTTTGGATATGTTTTAGAAACTAGGATATCTTTGGGTTTTGGTATTGCAAAATCAATAGAGGTTTCTACTAGAGTTCATGTGGAGAATCCTATGGTAATATTATATATTTAAAAATTATGACACAAACCATAGGTTTTTGGAAAAAATACAAAGACTAATTTTGGTTTGACAGTATGTAAAATGAAAGAAAAAGGAAATTGCAAATGATATTGTCAATGAAATATTTATGACAATTTCTACGGTAAAAACCTAAACCTAGTAGAACACTTTAGATTTCATAGAGAAAATCAAATTGTAGGTTTTGAAGGAAATTCGAGATGCTCTAGAAAAAATAATTTGTTTACGTATAAAGGATGGCAATGGTGAAGTGTGGTGTTAGCATAACATCATTTGACATATAGTTTAGAGGATTCTTGACACACAAAGCTATAGAACCAATTTTAAAATGTTTAAAATTGATAAAGAAAACTTAATTTTATTAATAAAACCCATAATTAATTATAATCATGGTGGTGGTTGGTGAGAAAATGGGGTTTTGGGGTAATTTTGTAATTTTGCAAAATTGTGATTTGCATTTAAATCTCTGATTTCAACCAAGTAATTTGGTGGAGGAAAGTGGGTATTAGAACCTTATATGTACTTTTTAACTTTGCAAAGTTTCAAATTGTAGTGGAAGTTCTGATCTCCACTAGGTAGGGAGGAAGGGTAGAAAGTGGAACTTGAGTTTCAATTTGAAACTTTGTAAAGTTGCAAAGGGAAACTAAAGTTCTAGATTTCATGGGCATGGCATATGGAAAAAGTGTAACTTGAGTTACACTTTGAAACTTTGAAAAGTTACAAAGTGTAATCAAATTTTTTACTTTCATGGGTATTAGGTAGGAATGGAAGGCAAGTTTTCTATTGCAAATTACAACTTGTAAAGTTGCAAAGTAAAACTAGAGTTCAAGTTTTTGTTGGGCATTAGGTAAGTGGGAAATGAATTTTTGGGTGTACTTTTCAAATTTACAAAGTTGTAAACTAAAATCAAACCTCTATTTTTTGCTAGTATTAGAAAAGAAGGAAGTGGAGGTTTGGGTATACTTTTCAACTTTGTAAGTTACAAACTGCACCCAAATCCTTAGTTTCTGCTAGGTATAGAAAAAAGGTTTCTTTGGTCACTTTAAAGATTTTTTACAAAAATATAATGGGTCTCCCTTAGGGTATAAATTTTTTTGATATTTTTGGAATAAAAATATTAATAGTCTTATTTCATATATTTTAGCATAATAACTTTATACCAAAAGAGCTTTGTTGATCAATAAGTAAGGCCTTGTATTTATAGCCTCCAAAGTTAACTCTTACTCAAATTGAGTTAGGTTAGGATTTAAGCATGGAATGATTTAAAACTAACCCTAGGTGAGTTAAAGTTAAATCTAAGTGAGTTAAAGAGGGTACATGTAATTATTATTTTCAATTAATAGGCATGGATCTCAAATTAGATATTTTTAGATATTTGTGTGAGCTTGACAACTCATAAAGGCAATGATGAAGGAGCTTGATATTTTGAATTTCAATTTTTAGATATTCATTAATTTCAAATGGATAATTTATCTAGGAATTTAATTTTGTCTAATTAGTTGACTCATTTTGATTATCATTTTATCTCTTTTAAGAATTTTTCAAGTGTCCCACTTAATGGGTCCATTGTCCAAACTGCCACTTGTTAGGTCACAAGGTGACTTAAGATGAATCCATGAGAGATTATTATTATGTATGGTATAATACCCCAAATAAGGATTCCTCAACATGATTATAAGTATTTATTAATGATGTGCAGATGAAATTGAGATGTTTAGTGATTCCTAGGCTTAATTTATAATGTTTGGTAGAAATTAATTTGAAGTCTAGTTAGAATCTAGTTGTGGTCAAAATGGGGTGTCTACACATAATGGATATTTTAGAATTTTATGGTTACTTACTTAGTTTAGTTGCTTCCCTTCCTATTATATTTCAATATAAGGAAATAAATATCAATATCTGTAAATCAACTACTAGACAAATTAGTTATTGCCTATAAGATCTTACAACTTGATGATAACAAGTTTCACCAACCAAGCTAAAAGGATATCCATATAACATAACAACTAATTAGACAAAGGTGGTATATGGATATTTAGGTATCAAACAACTTATAAAAGTTTTAAGAAAGGTTAATTTAATTTATTAGTGATAAAACCATGCTTGGCATAGTATCTTTCCTTTATTGGTGTTTTTCTTGTTCCTTCACACTAAATGCACACATCAAATTACTCTAACCTAGTAACCAAAGCTATGAAATTTAATCAAACAAGGAATTTAATAAATTATCCATAGTTAAAATTTCATATAGTATTAACATTCATGTAAATTATCTCATGTGCTTCAATATATAATTAATTTCCAATTTATCAACTTAGGAGAAATAATTAAAACATGATTTAAGCCAACATATTTCAAATAAATATTCAACTTTAATAAGGAGATATAAGCATCAATCCATAATTTCATAAGTGAAATCAAAACATGATTGATAATAGGTATTTCCCATGATTCCCAACACATGAAAGTCCTTCTTAAATCCTTACACATCTTAGCTAGATGTGACATAACAACATAATTCAATAATCAGAACATATGAGTTATAATACCAAAATCATGTTTCCCAAAGATGAAAACTATGCAAAATGGGGCTTTACATCCCCCTCCCCTTAAAAAGACTTATACCTAAAAGTCACTAAAATATGTGAGGATATGAAATCTTCAACAGTGAAACATCTTCCTAAGTTGTTGTAGATTCATCATATTTGTCCCATTGGACCTTAACCTAATCTAGGTCTTTGATTCAAAGTGCAAGTGTCTTGCATGGTAAAATTATGATAAGATGTAAAGTTATAACCCCATTAGTCTTGACCTACAAGGATATCCAATCCAATACAGAAGAAATGTTAGCATCATACTAATGTAAAATAAAAGAATGAAAAAAATAGTGGATATGAGATAGGTAGGGTGGTAAGGCTAGTCTATATGATACTGGACCAACTATCTCCAAGATATCAAATATCCCAACAAAATGAGGTGCCAAATTTAACCCTTTTCCATAATAAATGGGTATATTTTTGGGTCTCAATTTGAACACAAATTTGTCACCAATATGAAAGTGTTGGTTAATTCTCTTTGCATCCACATATTTCTTATGTTAATCCCTGATAGTCTCAAGGTGCTATCAAATGTTATTCACTTGCCACTCCATGTCTTCTAGCATGGTAGTGCCAATTATGACTCTATCCTCAAGTCAGTCTTATATCTATGTGGTTTTACAATCTCATCCATACAAATCCTATAAGGGTGTCATCTTAATTGAAATATGATAGTTATTGTTGTAATCAAATTTAACAAGATACATATAATATTCCCAATAGGATTACTAGTCCATAACATACATGTGTAGCATGTCTTCATAGACTTTGTTGACTCTCTTAGTCTTACCATTAGTCTTAGGGTGATAATAAGTACTAAAATTGAGTTGAGTGCCTAATGAATTTTTTAAGGAATGCCAAAAGTGAGAATTAAAAATTAGATCTTGGTACAAAATAATCTTATAGGGAATCCTATGTAATCTAACAACATCATCCATAAATACCTTTGCCACAAAATTGGCATTATAAATTGTATTTATGGGAGAAAAGTGAGATTTGTTTTTCAAATTATCCATATTGATCATGATTACATCATGATGATGTAAATAATTAGGGAATCCTATAATAAAATCGATAGATATCATGCCCCATTTTCATTCTATAATATCATGAGGATATAACAATCTTGCTAGATGTTGATTGATGCCTAGCCTTCACCCTTTGGAACTTCAAACAAAAAGTTACAAACCCAACAATATCATGCCTTAAACCAACCTAATGGTATAATTTCATTAGATTGGTATGCATTTTATTAAATCTAGGGTGTGTTTGGTAAGGATCTCTATGTGACTCAGACAAAATAAGCTCACACAAGACACCTAAAAAATAAACATACATACAAACTTTATGGTGTAGTAGGCCATCTATCTCAAGAAAATAGAATTCAAAATTACCTTTTAGATTCATGCTAGAATACATCAAATTTCTTAATTGTTTATAGAAGTGATCCTTTGAAAGTAGCTTCAAAATATGATTCTATAGACTTGTTCAAAAACTCATTAATTCTAATTTTTAGCACCTTCTGCTCAAGGCATCAACAAATATGTTAAATTTTCCTTTGATATACAATATTTCACAATCATTTTCACACAATATTTTCATCCAATGCCTTTAATGTGCATTGAGGTTAGATTTATTAAATATATTCTATAGACTTAGTTTATCTATCTTTAAAACAAAATGATGACCAAACAAAAAGTGTCACCATATTAAGCAAGCATGAATGATGGCTAAAAATTCAAAATCATGCATGATATATCCTAAATCATAAGCTTTGAGTTTTTGATATTCATACATAATAACTCTACCTTCCTAAATGAGTACAAATCCTAATCCTTCTTTTGATGCATCAATACAAATAAAGAATTCTCCTGTAGGATTAGACATAACTAGAATTAGCACACTATAGAGTCATTCTTTCAATAACTAAAAATATTATTCACACTTTGTCTTCCAAGCAAACTTTTTCCATTTATTATGAATTGGATTGATGGGATTCATAATGGAAGAGATATTCTCAGTAAAGCCTCTATAGTAACTTACCAATCCAATGATACTACATACCTATACAATATTTATCAGTGTTGGTTATCCTAAAATGGATCAAATATTGGATGGATCCATATATATTCCTTATTAAATGGTATTTCCAATGTGTTTCACCTTAGACTGCATAAAAACATACTTTTCTAAGTTTCCAAACAATTATTTTTCTCTCAAAACCTGTAAAACTTACCTCAAATGATATTTATTTTCCTCTTTATTTTATGAATAGATTAGAATGCCATAAAAAATCTATTATCACTAATCAATATAATAAGGTATGAAACACACCATTCATAAGGCTCATGAACACTTTTAGAGCATTTTTCAACCCAAAAGGTATAACTGTGAATTGATAATGCCCATAGCATGTTCAAAACATAATCTTAAAAATATCATGCTATGTGATACACAACTAATAGTATCCAACTTTCAAATTAATCTTGTATAAAACATTATCTCTCCATATTTGATCAAATAAGTCATCTATTCTAGGTAAGGGATAATTATTCTTAATCATCACCTTACCCAATTGGTGGTAATTATTGACCAAATTTGACTTTTTAGTCAAATCGGGGCACCTAAAGGTAAAAAAAATTATTTTATAGGTATATAGGGGTGAAATATGAATTTATTCAAGCGTATTATAGTTCAATTGATGTCAATTAATGTTATATTGGCCTTGGTTAATTAGTTTTTATGTCCATTTATCATTTTGGGTCTTTTTAGGGGTTTAAAAGGGTGTAGTTAATGATTTATATAGGTTTATTGAGAATTTGAGAGTTTAAAAACATTATTTTATATCCCATGTGTCCATATAAGTCTTAAGTAAGTGACAAAATAGAAATATGGTAGGTTATGTAGAAGAAAATAGCACTTGTATGGCCTCTTTGGGAAGTGTGCCACTTGGAAAAGGTTTAAATGTGAGTATTAATCTTACAAAAACTAATATATATGTTATAATTGAATTTTAAGTGTCATTTATTGCTCAAAATAGTTCATATCTCTTCTCATCATTCTTGGCAAGTAAAAGTGACTTGCAAGTTTTTGATTGGTATGGATATCTCAAGAGGTTTCAAGAAAAATGATTTTGGGGACATATTATAAACTTAGTTATCTTAATTTTTTTTTTTTTTTTTGAATTTTAAGGGTTCCTTTAGCCTTATGAACCATTTCTAAAAAGTTGACTGTGCAAATATGCCTACTAATCTATACACCTCATAGGTTTTGCCTTAGTTTGGAGGATTTCATGCAATCCACTTTCTAAGATTGGTTCCAGATGATGTATAATATGTTCCCTCATACTTACCATGATTTTTTTAATGTTATAAGTCACTTTTATGAGCTAATAACCTCACTTTTGTAGACTGGCTTCTTTTGAGAATGACAAGCATCTTGCACCATTTTTAGAGTTTCAAGCTTTGTCATTATTTATAGGAGGTTTTTTAGTGTTATTTACATGTTTTCAATGTACTCATAGTTACTCTCACCTTTAAACCTCATTATCTAAAACATATCCATGTTTTTCCATCATATATCATACATACAATCAATTTACCATATGACTATCATACCAGTTAGTTAAGTTCTTTCAAAGGGTTAAATATTGCAAATTAGGTTTTAATACTTATCTTATTATTTGAAAAAACTTTTTTTTTTAAATTTTAGAATCATTTAATATAACCCAAACATCATTTATCTCACAAAACATACACACACCCATTATTTTCCTTTCACTATCAGGTCTACAACATTACAAGTGCACTTATAGGTGCCATTTATGAGTAAGCACATGGGAACACATTTTAGAAGTGGTTTGAGATATTTTAAGTTGATAATAATTAATTTTATAATTTTTTTAATAAATAGAATATATCATAAGCACCCATGTTAATAACACTGTCCAAGGTTCAGATTCACTGCCTACATGTGTAAATAGTCGCCTATAGGTGACCTAAATAGGGGGCTGAAGCATAAAATGGGGTTTTAAAGCATGAAATGAAACTCATATTGGAATATTAAGGTTTCAAGAAGACCATAACATACATTTTATAAATTATAATTAGATGACAAGAGGTAATTGTGAGCCCCAAAGATGAAATGAATATATTCAGGCCCCTGATCCCTAAAATGGCCAAATAGAGGTCAAAGGGTTTCTTATGAATATCTTAAAGCATGATTTAAAGGTTTTTCAATACATATGTATAATTTAACCATATTTAATCTATCATGGAAATTAATTATACCAAGGGTGGAGTTTGGAAGGTATAAGTTGAAGGCCTTAAAATTACTCTAAAAAGTACTAAAATACCCCATAATATCTACAAGTTTAGCAGTTTGAATGGTATTTGTAATCAAAGGAGAAAAAATGAGAATATTTTCATAACTATAAGGTTTAAATTTTTTAAATCATATTCCAAAATTATTAATATCACTAACATGATCTTGAAATGTAGCATTTCAATCCTCATAGACACCTATAGGTGTCCTCTATATAGAAATATCCACCTACAGTAGGGCCCTAAATTCTATAAAATCATTCATTATAAGTATTTGGCATGGAAGGGATGTCATAATTTAAAAATGGAATATGTTTTAAATGATTCAAAGGATCTTAATGGTAGTGTGAAGTCCTCTCAAAAATAAAGTGCATCCATAAGACCCCACATAGTCAACTATAGTTGACTGTGAGGGGCTGAGGACAAAATTGGACTTTTGATGAGGTTTTGGCATGAAGATGAAAAAAATGTATTTAATAAAGTATAATGTGATTAAAATTACTTAAATGGAGGTTTAAAATCACCTTTCCAAACCGAAACCAAGCACCAACACCTACATGCAGGGTTGTAGAGAGTAAGTCATAATCTACACCAAACAGTGAGCAAAGAAGCAATGTTTTGATGTGAAAATAGCATGAATATAAGCCAAAGTAATCCAATAACCTAAAAAATTATATTTTAATGTATAATTATACCTTTTAAAATCATTCCTAATGTTATAAAAATTTGGAACAACCTAATGGTGTCCCTATTTTGTAAAGCATAGTTAGTCATGCAAAACATTGTCTTAAGGATTCATGCATGAAAGAGGCATATAAAGAGGTTGGAGTGTTTTGTAAAAATAAAAACACATTAATAATTACTAAAATTATCTCATAACACTATCATAGGTGGATATACATCAGATTAATTAAACCTAATCAAGTAAACTTAGTCTATGCCATTGAAACCCTGATAATCTACCTTATAATAAGTCTATTTTGGTTTTTCAAGGATTTAAAGGGTTAGATCATGAAACCAAGAGCTGAAAATTTTTGGAGGGAATATATTATAATTTAGTAATACCTCATAATTTTTTTTAGATATATGGTGGAAGTGCCCCCTATTTTATCTCAAATAGGGGGTACTTCCCCTCATACATAAAATTACAGGTTTGGAGAGAAAGTGTTAAAAGATGAAACTAGGAGTTTTTTGGACATGGAATGAAGGTTTTTAAAGTTTAATAACACCTATATAATCATATAAAACCAATTACATAATAAATAAAATAAATAGGGTACCCTACACTCCTAGAGTTACAATCAAGCATATTGAGGCATGGTTATGCCTAAAGGCCAAACAAGAGACCACTTTCAATTTTAGCATGAGAAGAGATTTAGAGTAAAATTAAATATGTATATGGGATAATTTTTGATGTGTTTCAGATTTTTAAATTTCTGAAAGATATAAAAAAACTCAATTTAGTCTTGAAGATGCAAACAAGCCTACTAGGCATGGCTAGGCATAGAAGGCAAATGGGAGTCCAACTTCACTTGCAGAATTTGGTGAGATTTAAAACCTATTGGGACATGATTTTTATGAAATTTAATACATTTTAAATACCTTAAATTTTAGGATAAACCATATAAGATCCATTTTTATCTTATAAACCCACATAGGCATGCAGGAAAGGAGAAAAAGAGCTTGATAAGTCAAGTTTCCATGCTCATATATTTCATGATGATTTGAATGTGTGAAAAATAAGTAATGTGAGGTTATAAGGAGTCTTGAAGGCCATATTTTTGGAATTTTTTTGTAGGTTTGACATATGGATTTTATAAATAATCCTTAAGAGGATAAACAAGCCTAAAACCCTACTAAACCCTCAACTAGGACCAATTTGGATAAATGGAGTTGGTGATGAAATATAATAGAAATTTTTTCACATTAAACCTATTTTAAATATAGAGGAATCACTCATTATCCATCACATGCTTTTGAGATGTACGGATTTCTACTGATGGGGGTAGAAATAAGGTTTTATCACTATTTTACATTTTTTGTAGGTTGTATGAGGCTTCAAGAGATTAAAATCACATGGGAGTTAATATTGAGACTTAATTTATCTACCCATTTAAAATTAATTCCTTGAAAATATTCCTAAGTGTCTCAACTAGGTGCTTCAACTTAGCCAGTCAAAACTGGCCTATTAGACAAGCTAGTGAAGAAGATGGAAAACATCAAGTGAGATAAATTTAAGGTGTCCATAATGATTATAAGAAAATTTAGGGAATTAAAAATTGTGATTCACTCCATCCCATATATTTTCATGTAAAATTTAATCCAAATTTGAGGCCAAGTGTTTAGGGTGTAGGAAAGATGAGTTTTTTGGATAGTAGATGATGATTACTCACTTTCAAAGGTTTCCATAGGACCAAGACTATATAAAATTAATGGAGAGGCATGTATGAGAGTTTACACTTCCATTAAAATCATTTTACCTGATATTAATCAGTTATGAGACGTTCAAATAGGTCCAGATCATGAAGGTAGTTTTTTGAGCTATAACAAGGAGTTTCTTGCCACTTTTCATGAAGTTTGTGACTTGGATTGACACTTGTGGCTCTTGACCTTGAATGTTTAGTCCCATAACCTCTCCACATGCACAAGTAACTCCTTGTATTATATTTACAACTTTCATTGTGACCCTTGGACTTCTCTCTTATTCTCTTTGTCATAAGTTCTATAAGAACTAGCCATTTTGGCATTGTATTGGACGCTCCACCTAAGTATGGTGAATCCATAATCATTTGTATACCTTTTTATCAATAAAAATAATATTTTTTACCTCTTCCATTATTTTTTCATAAGTGTTTTATACTTGGATGATGAATCTCATTTAGTGAAGACTATGGATTCCTAACATGTGGTCTCATTCTTTCACCTTATTGGCAGTTGGAAAGGTTTTTCCTACAGGGCATTTGAAGTGTTTTAGGAGATGTCAAAATTTAATTTAGTTAGTATTTTAATCAATTCCATTCAATTCCTCTTGTTTATTCCTCATGTATTTTCACATTCATCCATAACCCCATAATGTAACATTGATGTAAGAAGATGAAGATTGGAGAAGTGCATATTTAGTTTATACTTTGATTTCAAGTGTAATATGAATATGGTTAGATGTCATCAGTCAATTTGGTGTATTACCTCCCCTAGGTTATCTTTATTTTAATTATCTCTCTCCCTTATAACTCCCAAAATTTTAGTAGTAGTTTTAATCCAAAGTGGTACATCGATGGAGCTAGCCCTATCTAGAGATTCACCTCATTACTTAGGTTGCCCACAAGCCTAGAGGTGATTCCACTATGCCACTTCGATGAGTAGAGATTTTCATATCCTCAAAATCTGAAAATACAATTTATAAAAGTAATTGACACATAATCTAAGGGATCCATCCTTATTTAAAATGAAAATGATCAATGCTTACCATAGAGACATACTGGGATGAATCAATCCTTTCTCAAGGAATTTTCCAAGATGCATCATGAGTTCACATAAATTAGGTGTGGAATATAAAAAGGTTACTTTGATATGGGATCAACCCTAGGAACTAGGTCTATCAAAAAATTAATCTCCCATTATGGAGGCACACCAAGCAATCCATCCAGAAACACATCAGGAAATTCCTATAGAACTGGATGATCATCCAAAGAAACCTTCTCTAATTCATACAATATATCACTCATCATGATGGAAAAAAATTGGTAACATTTACTCAAACTTCTCTTAAGCTATATTATCCAAATCATGTAAATGAAAATAGGGATCTTGAACCCTGAAACTACCATAAGAGTCTCAAGGTCATCTTCACATTTGATAACCTTGTCATGATAATTAAATTTGGCAATATGAACCAAAATACAATCCATTTCCAAGACAACATCATAGGTGACCAAAGGAATTATGTACAAGTCCATGATAGTGGAAAAGACACCTAGGTTTATAATGTAACTACTCACTAAGGAGATAACAAACATCTTGGGTCCTTGACCCTCGAGGCCAAATATACTACCCAACTCTCTAATTGTATGACAACCACCAACCCACAATAATCCATGATAGATTGAGAAATGAAGGATTCAAAATATCTTGAATAAAAAAATATAAATTTAAATTCATTATATCATACATGTGGTCTTAATAATAATTTTTTTGTGTTTATCTTGGTGGTCATCCACTGTTGAATATATTGTATTCCCTTAACCCACATTGTCTACTATATACTCTGATACTAGAGCCTTCTACCTATTAAAAGTTGATCATCCAAGAATAATATATCATGCATAATGAACCATATATCCACATGTGAAACAAGTACCCTTCCACTGGTCTTGCCCTGAAGGGGCTCTAGTTCTCCTAAGTTTGAAATAAGTAGTTAACCCTAATGGTATTACTTGCTCAGACTATTAAGCTTATGTAGTCCTATTCTATTGTTGATCTTGAGGTCTAGCATCACTTTGACTTTGGTAGTATTTATCCATCAAATTTATGTTATGAATATATAAAAAATATTTACCTTCAAATTTATATTTTTGAGGGGGCATAGAGTTAGATTTATTTACTTTTTAACCTCCCCTTGGTGTAGGATGCAAAATTTGAAACCTTAGATCATGTTGAAACTGTGGTTTGACTTAAAAATTATCTCATACATATTGAGTCTTTCCATGAGACTCCTCATCCAAGTAAGGATTTTTAATATATATTTCTAATTTTGTGTGAGATAGAATGCAGACTGTGCCAACCAACACTAAATTTATTCCTCTAATGAACTTGTTCACTTGGATTATCTCATCCATATAACCTTACACATTTTTGATCAAGTCCAAAAAATGGCACTCATACTGAGCCATAATGACACTCCCTTTTCAAAGGTCATGAAATTCATCCACTTTCTTTTACACATATTTTGGGGATAGGTAGTGTACTATGAAGTTCTCCTCAAACAAAATTAAGTGAGGGAAACTAGTGCTAGGTGGAGATTTTTCTCCTCTCCTTCCTACCACATCTTAGTTGAATCTCTGAGAAGATGGGTGCCCAAACAATCCTTCCCTTTACTGTCATAATCATATAATGTGAAACATCTTGTCATGATTTCCAACTAGACTTATACTACAAATCCTTCTCAAGTACCATCAAAGGTAGGAGGGTAAAATCTAATAAAAATTCTTAAGGTCACCTAGTTTAGGTTTAAGAGGATGGTCTATGTGTCATCTCTTTCATTGCTCACATTGGTGATGCAAATATCTATCATCTTTAGAATGGTGTTTAGGAAGTCTCCTAGACCTCTCTATTTATTTTTAAACTAATACTTCATCATCTTTGGAATGTCATGGATAGTGCCTTCATGCTTCATGATGAACCAAATACAATATCTCCTATAAGACATCCTACATCTGTTGTATGGCTAGAGGACTTGAGGTCTAATTTCATTTCATCCCTAATGATTATGAGGATCATGATCACCAATGGGATCCTCATCATGATGTTCTTGATGTCTTTTTCTCATTCTTCACATCAATAGGTAAATAATTAGAATACACATAAAAACTAGAAAACCAAAAGCAAATCTAATTATCCAGATTTGTTGATGTTGAAACCATGATCTGATACCAGAATGTCATGCCCATTTTTTTATAAAAAGAAAAAAAAATGACATAATAAAATAAAAATAGCCAACCAAAAACATAGGCAAAAATTATAATTCATGTTAGTCATAACACTCATGTATTCCCTACCACTATCACCAATCAAATATAGGTACATTCCATAAATTTGAAGGCCAAAGACTTGATTCATTTATCCAAAACTCATAATTCTCCTTGAGCTCATGCAAAATATTTATACACTTGAAACATTGAAATGACCATCAAGTTAAACCTAAGACCTAAATCACACATTCGATAACCATGTGGTGAATTTAAAAACTCCCAGACCACACTAGCTTTTCCTTAGGTTGCCAAGGACCTTTCTTACTATGTTATGTCTTACCACTTACCTACTAGATAGGAAGAGCCTTTACAAATCACCTTCAACCCTGAGACTATAATCTATTGGGATCATGCCGCTTGGTAACATACTACTAGCCTAATAGCCTAGAGTCTTTTCCTTCAGCATAAACTTTAAAATAATTATGGATCATCAAGATGTTATGTTACAAAATCCCTCTAGCTTGCCATCCTAGAGGTGAGATCCTTGTACGATATATTCTAAGATCATGGGTCATTAGGATGATTCCACTTGGAAACATCTTTCTCACATGTTTTCCAAGAGGATCCACACTCTATATGACCAACTCTAGTATTTTAGGTTACTAGGATGATGTCATTTGGTAGTATCCTATGAGCCAACTAGCTTAGAGAAAAGTACCCTAGGTCATATTTGATACCATAGGTCACTAGGATGATTCCATGTGGTAGCATCCCATGATCCCATGATCCTATAGGTAAAATTATTATATGGCCAACTCTGGGTCACTAAAATGATGCCATGTGGTAACATCCCAAAATCTTTGTACCCTAACACTAGTCATACATTGGACCATGCTAACATTATGCCTATTTTATCAAGATGGTAACACATGGCTTCCTCTAAACCAACTATTCAAGGTCATGAAATTGAATAAGGAAAAAATGACACAAATAAATGAGGTAGTAAATTAGTTAAGGTAAAAAGGCCACATAATGCCTCATTTAAAAATGATGAAGGCAAGGATTAAGTGGATGATTGAGTAATTGAAAAGGGATTGAATAAGGATGAATTATATGCAAACATTTCAATGAATGGCTAAGTTTGAGATAAAGCAAGACTAGGTACATACAAAGACATGAATAAACTAAGACTTGAGCCAGAGTAAAACTTAGAAATGACTCAAGGATTTAAGACTCAGTGAAGGTAAAAGAATGCCTACGTATGTCACTATCAACTACTTAAACTAGATAGGGTCTTCCTTCCTTATTATAGACTCTAAAATCAAGGACAAATAAAATAAATAATGGAACATGGAGGTGCCAAGGTAAAAAATGGAATTTAATGCTAAACCAATATTCCAATTGGTTTAGCCAAACATGTAATAATCAAAGAGACATAATTTTTTATAGAAACACAAAGGATTAAAAAAGAATCCACTCATAATGAGGACTAATTTTAAATACTTAGTCAAATTATTCCTTTGGTAATGGACCTAGTCTCAATTATTTCCTTACACAATCTTGGCTTAATCATTAGACCATACAAATTTAAAAGAAAGTCATATGCATAGTAAATAAGTTATTCTCAGCAAAGCTTAAATAAAAAACTCATACTCTTTTAGATAAATTCCATACAAAAAATAGAGCTCTCTTAATAAAATAACTCCTTTCCAAGGGTCTAAATGTGAATGGCCATAACCAGTTATGACTTATTTTCAAAAAGGCTCAACTCAAAGACAATGTAAGTCTTTAATCTTTACTGGACCATAACTATACCAAAAATCTTTAGTGATTAATTATGTTAATTTATCTAAATTAATAATCCTAATAATAATTCCATAGCTATTATCTAAGTTCTAATTACTTTTAGATAAGTTTAATTCCATTAACTTTTCTCATTCAAATAAACAGAAATGCATAAATCTTAATGAATCGGTCACACATGAAAAGTTATAAGCAAGGAAATCCATCTTCTTATTCATTTGAAATTTCCTCAAATGTAAATGAATTGATATAGACAAGACACTTCCCAAGATCCTATAATTCAAGCATTTATAAATAATTATGTCTCAAATTAACACTTAGGTTTTAATAATTAGAAGAAGATGCCTTATTCTATAGTAAGCATTCCATCCAACTCTATATTTTTCAATAATATTACAAGTATGATAATTGATAAGACATTAAAAATATATATATTTTATAAACATAAGTGATAGATACCTATATCAATCTGGTTAAATATGGATAAACTAAGTAGTTTTCAATGGCATTCCATGACCACTCTCAAACACCTACTGGCCATTAGAAATAAGGCTCACCACCCAACATTTTTTCATCATCAAGATACTATTTTAAACACCCTAAATCATGAGACTCTAAACTCTAAGCATGCTTAAATCACTTGGAAAGAGCAAGGATGGGAATCTATGTAAGGGTTTCTTAACCCAAGGGAAGATCATGCAATACCTAACGTCTTATTCCCATTTTTTCCTAAGGATATTTCCAGATTAATAAAAATAAACAAGCATTATAATGATCATTAAAATGAAGTAAAACATTATATAATATCACACATTTATTTCTTACTAAGCTAATTTACTTGATTATCCATGGATTATTATGGTTGTTAAATTGATTAATTTATATTTAACTAAGCTATAATTCATATGTTGTTATTCGATAGTAGTATGTTGTTTTGATTGCATGATTACATTTCCATGATTTATCTATATTTGTATATTATTTACATTATGATCATGTTTATTTGTTATTATAGTAGTATTTTATGATAGATATCATGATTTTACGAGATAACTACTTTATTGTCATGAGTTGGATGCATGAGAGATTCATGCCTCAAATCTTGATAAAGGGAGAGCATCATCAGATAGGATGCCATAGATGGAGGTGTTGGGGGATGGAAGAGGAATGAATAGAAACCATGTAAATACCATAATATATAACACTCATTATATGATTTTTTTGAGTTGTTGGCCTTAGTATGTGTTTATTTTTATCTATATTTGGGTAATTAATTACATGTGTTAGTTGTGATTTAGTTTAGTTTAATGATTATGTTGAATTAATCTTGTGTGAATGCATTATGGTTGTTATACATATATTAAGTGTATAATGTTGTTGTATGATTATGTCATGATTACTATATTCATGATTGTTAATGCTTTATGTACAAGTAAATCAACATGAATAGTATCTATCTACTACTATTTATAGACTAACCAGAATGTCTTTTTAATGTCTTAATATAATGTTGGTTATAATGATATTTAAGAAATACTATCATCTCAACGTAATGCCATGATATATAAAATATAGTTAGAATACATTAAGTACAATCTATATAAAGCGGTAATAATAATGACTATATTGTTATAATATCATCATGATCGACATTGTTATAATAGTTATGGTTAAAAGACTATTAATTATTTTTGATTAGTCACTTGTTATTAGAAGTCATATTAATATTCATCCATGATAGGTTGATGTAAAAATTACCTAAGATATCCTATGATCTAACTTAAACTAATGGGTTGAATATATATTGACATTAGTAAGTAAGGTTTTATTTTATTGTTGTTTAGGCTATCGATAATTATTAGTAATGATTTAATAGGTGGAATTTGTAAAGTTGGGACATGGGCATGTGAGTTTAAAATACTATGCATCAATTTAATATTAAAATATTATTATTTTAGAATATTAAAGTGATTAGGACATTTTTCTATTTGTCTCAACTTGAGTTGACCTATATTAGGAAAACAAATCTATAGATAATGGGGTTTTGTATGATGAGAACTAGAATGAATTATGATTTTGATGCTATAG